>CM064532.1:1088495-1263053 GCA_032716605.1 Paralithodes platypus | reverse complement strand
ATCCCTAACCCCCCCACTCTGTCACCATCAGTGGTTACTAGGCCTGCTACGGTGGCATTGACAACTTCAAATGTCAGGGTCATCACGGATGGCAATCCACCCCCTCTAGACAAGGCACCTCTCAGAAGGGTGGCTATGCCCTTGCTTTATGGACCAGACGAGTCATGGGTCCTTTTGACCCCCACTAACCCAGAGCTCGCCCAACCTACCTTGTCAGGGTAACTCCCGGTACTGCGTGAGTGGGTCATCCAGGGCAATAAATCCAAGAAATTAAGGGCCTTGGACACTTTGGGAAATGTACTAGACGTAAACATCAAGGCTATACCTAGTTATTATCACCAAGACTATTTTGTATATGCTACTAAGCCAGCTTTACCCCCTGCCTCAGCTTCGAAACTATTTTCAGACTGGTCTAAGCTGGATGGGTTTAATGATATTAAGACTCTGTCAGCTCTCACTCCTGAACTGGATTTACAGACCGTCACAGACGAAGCAGCTAATCCAGTTTTGAAGGTGGGGCAGTTGGGTCCAGGACCTTGGGTAGATTGGGAGGTAGAGGCTCAAAACTTTGCAACCACATTTACTTCTAAATCTTCCCACCAGATACCTCAGGATACTCATTCGTGGTTCTCCATGCCGGTAGGTTCTGCCGGCGGAGTCCCGTCAGCTTTGTTTTCTTTCCTAGCTGCCCCTAAGATTAATCTTTGTGAGCTAAAAGACCCTTTCACTACCCCTACCCCTACTCACCTAGACAGAGAATTTAGGCTAAGGGGGAAAGCTTTTCGCCTGTTCTCTCAGTACATACTGTCTCAACAGGTAGCTAAGTCTTTACTACGGTCCACTCAGGCAATCGCAGATGCGGATGCCAGAAGATCGGTTGAATTATCCCGGCGACTGCTCCTCCAGTCGTCAATCCAATCCTTGGGTGACATACGCACCGCCTTGCTTGAGGCGGTACGAGCAAGACAAGATCTCAGAATGTCTTTAGTTCGCAAGCTACCTGATCGCATTGCGAATCAGGTGATCATGTCACCAGTGCTTACTCCCTCTTTAATGTCCCCTGAAGTGTGGCGAACGGTGTTCAATATGGCACAGGCCGTTAAGCACAGTCCCACCCCTTCTAAGAAACCTGCATTTAACTTCCCCAAACCCAGGCCATCCGCTAAAGCTCAGCCAGGGGGATCTAAACCCTTTCTTCTGCCTAAGTCCTCCCACTCCCCCCAAGGTCAGTACAGGCATAGACAGAGTAGGTTTTCAGGTCAGAGAGGACGCGGCCAGAATAAGCCAGGTCAGGGCCAGTCTTCGGCCAACACCAGCCAGCCGGCAAAGTGTCCAGCACCACCAACCCCACCATCAAAAAACTAAAGTCTCTCTCACTCCCGGTGCCAACCTTAAGGCCGGAGGACCCGAGGGTAGTACAGCCGGCGAACCCTTGTCTGCTAACTGGGTCGTTCCGAACGTGTCACCAAGCATGGCCATTAAACACTTGGGCACGGATGGTGGCACGCAAAGGCATCACTTGGCAGTGGCTCCGGCGACCTCGCTTACGTCAGCCGACAACGGCGAATTTTGTTTCTTTAGAGGTGGAGTCACTGGTCCCAGGAAATGATTGCCAAGAATGTCATCATCCCGGTCCCCCCAAATTACCCTGTATTCACGTCCAAACTATTTTTGGTTCCCAAAAGGGACAGTGTTCAGATGAGGCCAGTCGTAGACCTGTCTTATCTGAACCTTCACATTCACAACGAATCTTTCAGAATGTTAACAGTACACCAAATCAGGCTAACACTTCCGCCGGGAGGTTGGATGTGTTCACTAGACCTGACAGACGCCTATTGGCACGTATCGGTCAACAAAAGATTTCAAAGGTTTATGGCCTTACGGATCAGGCACCAAAATTTTTTTTTTCAAATGATGTCGTTCGGCTTGAACCGAGCACCTCGATTATTCACGAAATTAGTCCGGCAAGCCCTGATGCCATTGTTAAAACAGGGGATCAGAGTGTTATGGTACCTAGATGACTGGCTGGTGGTGGCAGAGACACAACAATTATGCATAAAACATGTCAATATAATTTTAAATCATGTCAAAACTCTAGGGTTCAAGGTAAATCTGGTAAAGTCAAACCTTGTTCCCTCACGAGTAATTCAGTGGATAGGGCTGGTCTGGGACACGGCCGCTCTCACTCTGAGTCAGAGTGTGGACAATCGCAACAGGTTTCGCAGGAAACTGTTCATGTTTCTTCACAGTCTGACTACGACGCGGAGGATCTGGGAGTCTCTGGTCGGCTCTCTCAACTGGATTCAACTAACTGTCAAGTTGGGCCGGTTGAAAGTAAAACGATTAATATTGGAAGGCAACAAATATTTCCCGCTCTTACCGGCGGGAAAATTATGGCCCATCCCGAAATTAATCCACACCTTGCTAGCGGTCTGGGCGAAGAGGGAAACGTTGCACTCAATAATGTCATGGACCTCTCCTCCACCAACGGTATGGGTAGACACGGATGCGTCAGGCACAATAGGGTGGGGATTTCAGTCAAATCAGGGGCACCAGGGTCAGGGGCTTTGGTCCCACTTAGAAATCTCTCACATCAATGTCAAAGAATTACTAGTCCCCTTGTATTTCCTTCAGGCTCACGGCCCGGCGTTACGGTGCAAGTCGGTGGCCTTCACAATGGACAATCTGAATGCAGTTCACTGTATTCAGAAACAAGGATCAACGAGGTCAAGGAGGTTGCTAAAAGTGTCGGAAGAAATTTTTACTCTCGCCAACAGACTAGACATTTACCTTCACGCATCTTATCTCCCAGGCGTAGCGAACGTCTGGGCAGACGCTCTGTCCCGGAGACAGAGCACGACAGTAGAATGGGAGCTCAAGCAACCCATTTTCAACCTAATGATTGCAGAGCTCTCCCATCCACAAGTGGATCTATTTGCATCCGAGGAGACTCACAAACTCCCTCTATACCTCACCCGCCGGGCGAAAACGCCGGCAGGGGGGCCAGACGCCCTAGTGACAGACTGGAACAGATGGAGCTCCATCTATCTGTTTCCACCACCAGATGCGTCACTAATGTGCCACGTAGTGAACAAACTACGGGATTATC
Organism: Paralithodes platypus; assembly: GCA_032716605.1. Taxonomy (NCBI): domain Eukaryota; kingdom Metazoa; phylum Arthropoda; class Malacostraca; order Decapoda; family Lithodidae; genus Paralithodes; species Paralithodes platypus. The sequence continues at coordinate 1,259,944 of CM064532.1, read as the reverse complement.
GAGGCTTAGTCTCGCTAATCGCGCCCCTGTGGCCGGCGCAGTTGTGGTACCAGCAATTGAAAAAGTGGTGCCCGGACCCGGTATCGCTCCCGGTCGGGTATTTCCACTTAGACACGATTGGCAACCTAGCGACCTCGCTGACTTTTGCATTATGGACATTCAGGAGGCCAAGTGGCTAGCACCATACGGTAGAGAGGTGACCAATAAATTAATCAATCAATATACTCAGTCTAGGAAACGACAGTATCACTCACATTGGCAAGCCTTTACTTCCGGGATCATCAGAACGGAACAGAATGTGCCGTCAGTGGCTTTAGTTTTCAATTATTTAAATTATCTGTTTGAGCAGAAACATTTATCTGTGGTAACATTAAAAAATCACTTAACTGCGATTAGAGTGCCCTTTTTAGACCTTACAGGTCTCTCCATACCGGTGGCGGAGGAAACAGGTTTTATGAGAGCTTGTTTTAAACTTCGCCCACCTCCCCGTCAGCTCATGCCTACTTGGTCTCTCGACAAAGCTTTGTCTTTACTTCACTCTCGTCTGTACCAAAATACTGCAGACTTTGCATTACTCTTAAAAAAGGCGGTTTTCCTTATGGCTTTGGCCACCGGGAACAGAGTGTCTGAGCTGGCGGCGATGAGCAACACACCTAATTGCCTTAGGTTTGGTAGACTTAATGAATGTATTTACATTGCACCTTCCCCAGGTTTTGTAGCCAAGAATGAGCACAGTGCACACGTGTTTTCTGAGTTCACGGTGCCGGCGTTAAAAAGGAGAAAGGTGCATCATAATCTATGTCCAGTGCAAGCTCTAACCAAATATTTGAGAGTAGCTCCTCTAAACCCCCAAGGTGCTTTATGGGTAGCAAGTACGGGTAAACGCTTACTTAAACGGCGATTAGCCTCTCTTCTGGTCGAGGTAATTAAAGAGAGTAATCCCGGCGTTGTGGGTAGGGCCCACGATTTACGCAAATGGGCGGCCTCTTTACGTTTCCTGAAAAAAATTTCAGTAGAAGATATCGCGTCCACTCAGTTGTGGGCGTCTAATCATACGTTTTTGTCTAGATACTTGTCAGTTGCTCTAGACAAACCTTCCCTACCATGTATAGCTTTAAGGCAGAGGGTCTAGGTGGCCCTTCAGTCACTTTTGTTTATTTTCACGGGAAAGGGGGGGGGGGGGGGTGCAGTCAGTTGACATAGGACACCCAGAGTATGAGAGCTGTGATACAATTTAAGGTTAATGTGATATGAAAATTTATCAGCGAGAAATTGTGCTAGTACAATGTTAGTACAAAACAACGGGGTTGTTATAGTAGTTTTAGCTGCGAAAGCAATCTAATATTAGAACAGTGGAGATCCTTTGCAATTTATCTCCATGATTATTTTGGGGTTTATTATGTGCACATGTAAACTTATAACTTGTTATTTTTTGTCACCACTCGTTGAGTGGGGTGCCTTTGTAACTACAGATCTGTGTTCAGAATCTTCAGGGTTACCCATTTTTTGTCAGGCAGGCTTCTTTGAAGCACGCACCTGCCTGAACCCCTTTTTCTTGTATATTTTTGGCCTATACATAGTTAAATATATTTTCAAAAGTAAGAATACTATGTGGTTGTTTTTATTATCTGCTTTTATAGAGTTATGATATGATTACGAATGTCCCCCTCCAGTCTTAGAAATCAGGCATGTTCGTCAATGATGGAGGGGCCACTAATAAATTATAGGTTTGACTCCTGTAAGGAGATAAAGAAAACCTAATATTTAGTAGTGGCCCCGTAATCATTGACGACTGGGGCCCTCCCGACCGTCCCCTTCCCATTCGTTGATGTATTAAGGATTTTGGTTTACTTGATATGTCAGTGAAGGAGGAATGACGCCTGAATCAGCGTCTGGTCAGAAATCCACACAAGTACATCCACGATATGATGGAAAGCTTATTAGATAGTTATTCTTATTTTCTTTTTGTTTTTATTTTTTACGAAGTTTTTTCGTAGTGAGAACCCAATTCATAATGACTGAAGCCATGAGTGAGGTCGCGTGCGCTCATGATGAAGGCTCCTCAGTTTTTAAATGCTCTGCGCGGTAGATTCAAACTACGGCGGATTAGTGTTTGAAGAGGATGCCTTATGTAATAGGCATGTTCGTCAATGATTACGGGGCCACTACTAAATATTAGGTTTTCTTTATCTCCTTACAGGAGTCAAACCTATAATCTTTTCTGACACGTTTAGCAACCTCCGAGATCGCGTTGACCCCTGTTTCTGAACGCAGTGAACCGCGTTCAGATTGTCCATCCTGAAGGCCACTGATTTGCCCCTCAAAGAAAAGCCGTGAGCCTGAAGGAAATACAAGGGGACAAGTAACTCTTTGACATTTATGTGGGAGGATTCTGAGTGGGACCAAAGCCCTTGACCCTGATGCCCTTGGTTTGACTGAAAGCCACAACCTATCGTGCCTGACGCATCCGTGTCCACCCATACCGTCGGCGGAGGAGAGGTCCATGACATGACTGAGTGCAATGTTTCCCTCTTCGCCCAGACCGCTAGGAAGGTGTGTATTAATTTTGGGATGGGCCATAATGTTTCCGCCGGCAATAGTGGAAAAAATTTGTTGCCCTCCAAAATTAAACGTTTGACTTTTAACCGGCCCAACTTTACAGTTAGTTGAATCCAGTTGAGAGAGCCGACCAGAGATTCCCAGACTCTCCGTGTCGTAGTCAGACTGTGAAGAAACAGAAACAGTTTCTTGCGAAACCTGTTCCGATTGTCCACACTCTGACTCAGAGTGAGAGCAGCTGTGTCCCAGACCAGCCCTATCCACTGGACCACTCGTGAGGGAACAAGGTTTGACTTTACCAGGTTTACCTTGAATCCTAGAGATTTTACATGATTTAATGTTATGTTGACATGATTGATGCATAACTGTTCCGTCTCCGCCACCACCAGCCAGTCGTCTAGATACCACAAAATCCTGATCCCTTGTTGCAACAAGGGCATCAGGGCTTGCCGGACTAATTTCGTGAATATGCGAGGTGCTAGGTTTAAACCGAACGGCATCCTCTGAAAGACATAAGTCTGATGCATGATTCTTAAGGCCAGAAAACGTTGAAACCGTTTGTTTACCGGGACGTGCCAATACGCATCCGTCAGGTCTAAAGAACACATCCACCCTTCCGGCGGAAGTGTTAGCCTGATTTGATTCACTGTCAGCATCCGGAAGGACACGTTGTGAATGTGGAGGTTCAGATAAGACAGGTCTACGACCGGCCTCTTCTGAACACTGTCCCTTTTGGGTACCAGAAAAAGTTTGGATGTAAAAACTGGGTAATTTTGAGGAACCGGGATGATAACATTCTTGGCCACCATCTCTTGGATCAGTGACTCCACCTCTAATGAAACAAAATTTGCCTTTGTCGGCTGACGTAAGCGAGGTCGCCGGAGCTACTGCCAGGTGATGCCTTTGCGTGCCACCATCCTTGCCCATGTGTTTAAAGGCCATGCGCGATGATTCGCCCGAAACGACCCAGTTAGCAGACAAGGGTTCGCCGGCTGGTCTACCCTCTGATCCACCCGCCGGAAGATTGGCCCTGGGAGTGAGGGAGACCCTAGTTTTTTGGTGGTGGTGGTGGTGTAAGTTTAGACGACTGGCCGGGTTTGGCTGGAGACGGGCCCTGGCCCGGCCTTTGATACCTCTGTCCTTTATGATTACTGTTATGCCCTGTTTTTCTACAGGTTTAACTTGGGTAATGTGAGTTCTAAATTGACTGGGTATATAAGGCTGCATGCACAATACAAGATATGAGGAATAGAGAACACAAAGAAACACATGGTAGCAAGTTACATGATCACGTTTATTGTTATACCACTGCAGAATACTTGTGTAAGACAATATAATAGAATTGAACAACACTAGCATAAGTGGATCTGGATGGAGCCTAGTCTCCCACTTCCAACGTTCAGGTATTAATCTTCTGATCACTGGCTTTGATTTCACAGGTTTATATACCGAAGACCATCAATGTTACTTATAGATTCATATTCACTGTTAGATTTATTACTGGTAGCTCTGGTGCACAAGTAGTTCACAGACTAGATTAGACACACGTATTTTTAGAGCACGGGAATTCTAGTAACCTCAGGGGGTACTGATCTAAGTTTTATATCCTTGTCTCAGAAATACATAGAACGCAAATCAGTGGGCGAACGTTAGATATCACTAGAGTTTTAATATCTGAATAAGGTAATTACGAGAGTCAAGGTCGCCTGTTAATTAAAGAGCACTGATCGCTTAGTACGTCCCAAATGGAATGGTTAAGTATGAATTACACTGGGCAAGGTCTTAGCCACTTCGTAGAAATATTAATTAGTGAATCTAAAACAGCACAGTAATATGTAGTACTGCTAAAGGGAATCTTGGGTAGTATCTGATGGGTCTGGTCCTGGTTATCTTGCGTCCATGATGTTGGGGGCTAACGACTGGTTCCGCGGCCGTCCAGGGGGGCCATATGTGTGAAGTTCTTCAATACGTGGGCAGGTCCTTCTATCCAAATCTGCCACGGAGTCTGCCGGTTCTGGGATCTCACTCCGGAACAACACAAGGGCAGAGCTAGAAATTAACTGCAGGGTAGTGACCCCTGGTTGGTGTCTAGCTTTCAACTGATTTGACTGGGGGCGGGAGTTAGATTTATAGGCTCGGTTCTGGACCCTGTAGACAGTAGGGATCTCGAGTCTTATGGACTTAATTGAGCTCTCAATAGATATGGGGACTAGGTAAGATGGTATTTACTGTTGTGGCACAGGGCGATAGGAAGCCTTTATATTTTCATATAACTGAGCCTTAGTAAGAGGTACTATTTTGGCTATACTGGACGTATTTAGGGGAGAGAGACTGGATCTACTTTGCGAGGAGGATGGGGACAGCTGTGATAGGAGCGTCTCTCTAGATTGTTCAATCTTCATTCTATGGTATAGCGGAGGTGCTAATTTAGTGATCAGAGCATGCAAGAAAGGTAAATGGTTTATTGTGAGTTAATAGCGGTTAGTAAAGGTGTTAGTCATTCATGGTTAGTTCTGATAGGAAGAATTCCTGTGCTACCTGGCAATGACTCGAAAGTCAAAACAGGGGCCAGGTATACCTCCGCGGGGGTGGGGGTCTCCCTCCTCGGGTGGGCAAAAAGGGGGAGCTGGGCGCCCTCTCTCTGATATATTCGTCCGGCGGCTGTGGCTAGGGGCTTGCCATATCACCAGTGTTTGTAATAACCCTCTGTGTATGAGACAGATGTGAGTGTCTTTAATACCAAAACCGAAGGTGCCTTAGCTAGCTGGTTTTACTCGGCTGGTTGTTAATTGTAGGGTTTGCTGGATATGGTGGAGACTGGGTTGCTAACTCTGCCACATTTATCTGGAAGTATGACAATAGAAGTTAGTTACTGGCGGGGCGGCTAGCCTCGCACCGACGACCATTGGGTGCAGGGTTGTGAATGTGTTGTAAGAGAATAGATGGCATGCAAGGGGCTAGTAAAGTTCTAATGTTGTTCTGGCCTACTAAGTGAAGGTAGGCTGGATAGGAGTATATATATAAAAGGTTGGAGAGCGTTAGTAACGGACAATTCAAGGATCTTCAAGAGGTATGAGAGAGAGGCTAGGTCGGACAAGAGTCGAGAAGCGCGGGTGTCCTAATGAGAGGGGGGGGGAGAGTTCAAGGGCTACAGGGAAATTTTGCCCCTAAGGTCCCTGGGCGTGGGGGTGGCATTAGGCTACAATTTATATGGAAGTTTGAAAAGGCAGTAGAATACGTTAGCCAAATGCTACCGGGGAATGCAACTATGGGGTGGTATATGAGTCTGGAAAAGATAGAGTTATGTGATCAGTCAGAGGGTTATGGATACTATTAGTTGGCCCTGGGAACTGCGTTTTCTATTAAATATAAAATACCACCCACAGCAGCAGTTCGTAGGGGTACTTAGTTATTGTTTCGGGGTACTTATGACAGATACTGATAACCAGGTTATCTTATACAATCTCTGGTTGGGGTAAGAGGTGTAAGACACGAAATAAATTGGCGTAGTGTGGGCTGTGGATACGAAGGAGGCAAGGGGAAGACGTATGACAATTGTGGAAAGTAAATGGAAAAAGGTGAACACAATGGCGGATAAAAATACTTAACCTAAGGATTGCATACATAGATTTATGGGGCGATGGGTCTTCAGAAGCTTAGTCTGGCAAGACAAGATGTTAGGGAATGTTAATATTAATACTTAGTTACTAGAGGAACAGTGCAAGGGGCGACTGGGCACGGGTTACATATATCTATACTCGTCATGGAAAATTATATACGAGGTCTAGGGACAGCGTGGGTGTTTTAACTTCTAAGATATATAACATCTACTTCTCGGATGCAAGAACATACATAGATATAATTATGGCTGTCTGATGTGTTGGCATTGGCTCAACGTCGGGACAGGGGTGTTTTTAATATGAATGTATATTCCTGTTCATCATCTTTGTAGTTAGAAGTGTAGGACACGAGGGGGTTAGTGTACGTGAGATGTGGAAAATGGTCAGTTTTAGAAAAGGTAAATGGGTGTGTCCTGGAGCTGTTTAGCCCTGCGGGCTTGGGCCTGGCTGAAACGTCTGCCTCGTTCGGCTGGTCCTTTCGTTCTGTGGACCTTTCCTTTGGTGTTTCTGTGTGGTGTTCGTTCATGGCTTCTGTGGTGGGCTTCTCGTTCTGGGGCATTTTACTTCCCTCTCCTTCATTATAGGCTCGTCCTCGAGCCTCAAGGGTGAAGTAAAAAGAAGCATAGTCAGAAAAGTGTAGGTTAACAAGAAAAGTAGTATGACTAAGGGAAAAAAATAATATATACAGTATATGGAAAACATGTAAATTTAAGAAAGGACAGATACTTACCTAACAAGTGCGCATGGGGGTAATTGGAAACGTCCCCCTGTGCTGACGTATTTGAGGTGTTTCCGTCACTAAAATATTCATTGTACCATTAATAGCATTAATACTTATCCATATGCACTTATTATGGGTTGATTATAAAGGTATTAACCTGAAACAACAATAAAACGAGTGAAAACAGCGTTTGGATGGTCAAAATCGGAGATATAGCCCGCGAGTTGTATAATGTATGGGTGAGGCAAGCTGCTTTCCCGCCAATTTCCCCCAAGGCCACTGAGACACAGTCGATCGATACTCTCTCTCTCTCTCTTGCACTCGCTTGCCATCAGTGATGACAACACCCTGCTTGCAACTCGCTAATGTTAGCACGAAAATATACCTCAGGAATAACAGGGAAAATAGGTGATAACTGAAGGAGAGGAGGAAAGTGGGGAAGGAGGGGAGGTAGAGGACTGAGATTTTGCATGGCCCAGGGGCCAAAAAAAAATAAAAAAATAAAAAAATAAAAATAAACAAAATATTTTTTTTTCGATGTCAAAAGTTGATTTTTTTTTTCACTCACTCTTAAGAGTCTCCCAGCAGTCCGCCAGGGGAACTCTTAAGAGTCTCCCAGCAGTTCCCGGGTTTAAGAACACAGGAAATTAAGAAGAGGTAAAGTGTTTAACAATGTATAAAGCAAATTTAAAAGATAGTCAGAAAAGTGTAGGTAACAAGAAAAGTAGTATGACTAAGGAAAAAAAATATAGTATATACAGTATATGGAAAACATGTAAATTTAAGAAAGGGCAGATAATTAAGAACACAGGAAATTAAGAAGAGGTAAAGTGTTTAACAATGTATAAAGCAAATTTAAAAGATAGTCAGAAAAGTGTAGATTAACAAGAAAAGTATTATGACTAAGGGAAAAAAAATACTATATACAGTATATGGAAAACATGTAAATTTAAGAAAGGACAGATAATTAAGAACACAGGAAATTAAGAAGAGGTAAAGTGTTTAACAATGTATAAAGCAAATTTAAAAGATAGTCAGAAAAGTGTAGGTAACAAGAAAAGTAGTATGACTAAGGAAAAAAAATAATATATACAGTATATGGAAAACATGTAAATTTATAGAATCATGCCCAATCGCTTAGGAATTGAAAACATTCGAAACAATTTAGTACAATAATATCCTCATCATCATCAGGGGGGGGGAGGGTATTTAGGGTCGCCGTTAGTCTGGGTGACGGTCTGGTAATAGGGGGTGGTGGTTCACTTTCACTTTGGAAGGGCGGGGTGGATATACCGTTAGTTCTTGTCGTTAGGAATGTGGGTCTGGGGGCGAGCTGGCCCGGGGCCAGTTTTGGAGGGGGGGTCTAAGTGGTTTCGGTCGGGGGTAGTGATAGGGGGGTTTTAAAGATGAAATGGGCAGGTCGAGTCGGGGTTGTTGTTGCGGAAGAGGTTGGTGCTGGGGAGGGGTTGAATTGTGTAGAGAGTTGTGGTCGTGAGTGGGGTTTGGGGAAGGGTGAGTAAGGCTGAAGGTTGAGAGTTTACTATGATCGGGTGGTTTGGAGGTTTGGGGTGTGGGGATTTGATAGGGAGATGGTGGGGGGGGTCTGGGCAGGCAGGGTTGTGGTTTGAGAGGGGTTGAATTTAGACTGATTTTATTTCCGGGAGAGACATGGATGGGATTTCGAGGAGTGGTTGAAGTTGAGAGGTTGATTATGTTGTTTGGGGCGAGAGAGAGAGTATTTTGGGGTTTAGCCAAGGTGGAAAAAGTTTTGTGGTTGGATTGGGATGGGAGTGGTCTTTCGTCGAGCGGGATCTTTGGGGGGGGGAATTTGGGGCGGGTGGGGTAACGGTGAAGAGGGAGAGGTTGAAAGTTTAGCTGGGCTCATGATGGTGGGGGACCGACTGGTGAGCAGGTGTTCGGTACGCATGAGGGGGGGGGAATCACTTTGGTGGGGGTCACGCGTGAGAGGGGGATTAACGGCGCGTGTGGGAGGATCAGAGTGGTGGGGTGTGTCGGTGGCAGTGACGGTTTGCTTAGAGGTTATCTGGGGTTGGTGGGTTTGTCTGTCATAAGGGGGTGAGTCAAGTGTGGGGTTTTGAAGTTTATTAGGGGTGTGAATTGTGGGGGGGTGGAAGGGAGCTACTGACGGAAAACTGTCACAAGGGAGATTTTGTTGGTGGGGGAATAGCTGAGTATTTCTGGGGGAAGGGGGGGAACATAGTTGGGTCCTTAGGTCGTCACGCGTGAGGGGAGGATTAACGGCGCGTGTGGGAGGGTCAGGGTGGTGAGAGGTGAGCGAGTTAGGAAACAGGATTTGTTGGGGGGACTGCGGCGGGTTGGTGGGGGAAGAGTTAGGTGTAGAACAGGGGTTATTGGTAGAGGACTGATCTATTGATTTGGGGTTGTTAACAGGACGAATTTTAGGAATCTTCTTGGTGGCAGTCACGGTCTGGTTAGCGGTTATCTGGGGTTGGTGGGTTTGTTTGACATTAACAGGACGAGTTTGGGGAATTTTCTTGGTGGCAGTCTCGGTCTGGTTAGAGGTTATCTGGGACTGGTGAGTTTGTTTGACATGAGAGGGCGAGTCAAGTGTGGGGTTTCGAAGTTTTCTAGGGGTGTGAATTGTGTGGGGGTGGAAGGGGGCTACTGACTGAAAACGGTCACAAGCTACCGACGGAAAACTGTCACAAGGGAAATTTTGTTGGTGGGGGGATAGCTGAACATTTCTGGGGTCATGGGGAAAATATGTTGTGGTAGGCCTACATAGGTAGGCATAGCTAGAATACGGAGCTTGTTGGGGGGGCTGCGGAGGGTTGGTGGGGGGAGAGTTAGGTGTAGAACAGGGGTTATTGGTAGAGGACTGATGTATTGATTTGGGGTTGTTAATAGGACGAATTTTGGGAATTTTCTTGGTGGCAGTCACGGTCTGGTTAGAGGTTCTCTGGGACTGGTGAGTTTGTTTGACATGAGAGGGCGAGTCAAGTGTGGGGTTTCGAAGTTTTCTAGGGGTGTGAATTGTGTGGGGGTGGAAGGGAGCTACTGACTGAAAACTGTCACAAGCTACCGACGGAAAACTGTCACAAGGGAAATTTTGTTGGTGGGGGGATAGCTGAACATTTCTGGGGTCATGGGGAAAATATGTTGTGGTAGGCCTACATAGGTAGGCATAGCTAGAATACGGGGCTTGTTGGGGGGGCTGCGGAGGGTTGGTGGGGGAAGAGTTCACTGGGGTTGGACTTTCACCGGAAGTCATTTTGGAAGGGTGCACGGAGTCTTGGATAGGGGCTAAAAGGTTGGATAGGGGATTCATCGAACTGCGTAGGCATTCTTCTCTGATGGCGAGCATATGTTCTTCGAATAAGCCATACGGGTCGAGATGGGCGGTGATGTGGGGTGGGAGGATGTTTAACAATGCGGTGAATAAGAGTTCATTTTGTTGGTCGTAATCTTCATAGCTATACGTGGTCCTCACGTATCTGTAGAGTTGTATGAGGGTCACATTTATATCCCCTTCATACTTGATCTCGTCGACTTTTATTATTTTGGGGGCGACGGGGGAACCCAAAAGTGGATCTAAAGTCCGGATCACGAAGGATCGAAACTGGTTCCAGGTACTCTCTGGCGTATTCTGTTTCACCATTTGGTGAATAAATTCTTTAAAAGTAGGCTTATCAACAAGTTGGGAAACGGCTTCTCCCAACTGTACAACATGCAAAATTGCCATGGCGATTTTTTCGCGGTCATTATGAAGTACCACATCGTACACTGGCTTTATTATGTCTAAGTAACTGGTGATATCATATGTGTTTACATCATACTTGGGAATGTGTGTGAGTGGCTGAAGATTTCGCGATGTTGCCATGCTTCTACTGTTCCAAACTTGCAGTGTAATGCAACCTTTTATCCGAATCAAGAACCACCGCTGCCGCCAATGTTATGCCCTGTTTTTCTACAGGTTTAACTTGGGTAATGTGAGTTCTAAATTGACTGGGTATATAAGGCTGCATGCACAATACAAGATATGAGGAATAGAGAACACAAAGAAACACATGGTAGCAAGTTACATGATCACGTTTATTGTTATACCACTGCAGAATACTTGTGTAAGACAATATAATAGAATTGAACAACACTAGCATAAGTGGATCTGGATGGAGCCTAGTCTCCCACTTCCAACGTTCAGGTATTAATCTTCTGATCACTGGCTTTGATTTCACAGGTTTATATACCGAAGACCATCAATGTTACTTATAGATTCATATTCACTGTTAGATTTATTAATGGTAGCTCTGGTGCACAAGTAGTTCACAGACTAGATTAGACACACGTATTTTTAGAGCACGGGAATTCTAGTAACCTCAGGGGGTACTGATCTAAGTTTTATATCCTTGTCTCAGAAATACATAGAACGCAAATCAGTGGGCGAACGTTAGATATCACTAGAGTTTTAATATCTGAATAAGGTAATTACGAGAGTCAAGGTCGCCTGTTAATTAAAGAGCACTGATCGCTTAGTACGTCCCAAATGGAATGGTTAAGTATGAATTACACTGGGCAAGGTCTTAGCCACTTCGTAGAAATATTAATTAGTGAATCTAAAACAGCACAGTAATATGTAGTACTGCTAAAGGGAATCTTGGGTAGTATCTGATGGGTCTGGTCCTGGTTATCTTGCGTCCATGATGTTGGGGGCTAACGACTGGTTCCGCGGCCGTCCAGGGGGGCCATATGTGTGAAGTTCTTCAATACGTGGGCAGGTCCTTCTATCCAAATCTGCCACGGAGTCTGCCGGTTCTGGGATCTCACTCCGGAACAACACAAGGGCAGAGCTAGAAATTAACTGCAGGGTAGTGACCCCTGGTTGGTGTCTAGCTTTCAACTGATTTGACTGGGGGCGGGAGTTAGATTTATAGGCTCGGTTCTGGACCCTGTAGACAGTAGGGATCTCGAGTCTTATGGACTTAATTGAGCTCTCAATAGATATGGGGACTAGGTAAGATGGTATTTACTGTTGTGGCACAGGGCGATAGGAAGCCTTTATATTTTCATATAACTGAGCCTTAGTAAGAGGTACTATTTTGGCTATACTGGACGTATTTAGGGGAGAGAGACTGGATCTACTTTGCGAGGAGGATGGGGACAGCTGTGATAGGAGCGTCTCTCTAGATTGTTCAATCTTCATTCTATGGTATAGCGGAGGTGCTAATTTAGTGATCAGAGCATGCAAGAAAGGTAAATGGTTTATTGTGAGTTAATAGCGGTTAGTAAAGGTGTTAGTCATTCATGGTTAGTTCATTGATAGGAAGAATTCCTGTGCTACCTGGCAATGACTCGAAAGTCAAACAGGGGCCAGGTATACCTCCGCGGGGGTGGGGGTCTCCCTCCTCGGGTGGGCAAAAAGGGGGAGCTGGGCGCCCTCTCTCTGATATATTCGTCCGGCGGCTGTGGCTAGGGGCTTGCCATATCACCAGTGTTTGTAATAACCCTCTGTGTATGAGACAGATGTGAGTGTCTTTAATACCAAAACCGAAGGTGCCTTAGCTAGCTGGTTTTACTCGGCTGGTTGTTAATTGTAGGGTTTGCTGGATATGGTGGAGACTGGGTTGCTAACTCTGCCACATTTATCTGGAAGTATGACAATAGAAGTTAGTTACTGGCGGGGCGGCTAGCCTCGCACCGACGACCATTGGGTGCAGGGTTGTGAATGTGTTGTAAGAGAATAGATGGCATGCAAGGGGCTAGTAAAGTTCTAATGTTGTTCTGGCCTACTAAGTGAAGGTAGGCTGGATAGGAGTATATATATAAAAGGTTGGAGAGCGTTAGTAACGGACAATTCAAGGATCTTCAAGAGGTATGAGAGAGAGGCTAGGTCGGACAAGAGTCGAGAAGCGCGGGTGTCCTAATGAGAGGGGGGGGGAGAGTTCAAGGGCTACAGGGAAATTTTGCCCCTAAGGTCCCTGGGCGTGGGGGTGGCATTAGGCTACAATTTATATGGAAGTTTGAAAAGGCAGTAGAATACGTTAGCCAAATGCTACCGGGGAATGCAACTATGGGGTGGTATATGAGTCTGGAAAAGATAGAGTTATGTGATCAGTCAGAGGGTTATGGATACTATTAGTTGGCCCTGGGAACTGCGTTTTCTATTAAATATAAAATACCACCCACAGCAGCAGTTCGTAGGGGTACTTAGTTATTGTTTCGGGGTACTTATGACAGATACTGATAACCAGGTTATCTTATACAATCTCTGGTTGGGGTAAGAGGTGTAAGACACGAAATAAATTGGCGTAGTGTGGGCTGTGGATACGAAGGAGGCAAGGGGAAGACGTATGACAATTGTGGAAAGTAAATGGAAAAAGGTGAACACAATGGCAGATAAAAATACTTAACCTAAGGATTGCATACATAGATTTATGGGGCGATGGGTCTTCAGAAGCTTAGTCTGGCAAGACAAGATGTTAGGGAATGTTAATATTAATACTTAGTTACTAGAGGAACAGTGCAAGGGGCGACTGGGCACGGGTTACATATATCTATACTCGTCATGGAAAATTATATACGAGGTCTAGGGACAGCGTGGGTGTTTTAACTTCTAAGATATATAACATCTACTTCTCGGATGCAAGAACATACATAGATATAATTATGGCTGTCTGATGTGTTGGCATTGGCTCAACGTCGGGACAGGCATGGGTGTTTTTAATATGAATGTATATTCCTGTTCATCATCTTTGTAGTTAGAAGTGTAGGACACGAGGGGGTTAGTGTACGTGAGATGTGGAAAATGGTCAGTTTTAGAAAAGGTAAATGGGTGTGTCCTGGAGCTGTTTAGCCCTGCGGGCTTGGGCCTGGCTGAAATGGCTGGCTCGGTCGGCTGGTCCTTTCGTTCTGTGGACCTTTCCTTTGGTGTTTCTGTGTGGTGTTCGTTCATGGCTTCTGTGGTGGGCTTCTCGTTCTGGGGCATTTTAATTACCTGAAGACTTTCCTTGCTTGTATCTGTACTGACCTTGGGTGGAAGAGGATTTAGGCAAATGAAAGGATTTTGCCCCACCATACTGAGCTTTAGCGACTGGTTTGGGCTTGGTAAAAGTGAAAGCAGGTTTCTTAGACGGGGCGGGACTGTGCTTAAAGGCCTGAGCCATGTTAAACACCGTCCTCCACACCTCCGGGGACATTAAAGAGGCAGTTAGAACTGGGGACATTATTACTTGATTTGCAATCCTATCCGGGAGCTTGCGGACTAGAGACATCCTTAGATCTTGTCTTGCCCGCACCGCCTCTAACAAGGCCGTGCGTATATCTCCCAGTGACTGTATAGAGGTCTGGAGAAGCAAGCGTCTAGACAGTTCGATCGCCTTTCGGACTTCTGTGTCCGCGATAGCCTGAGCAGATCTTAGCATTGACTTTGCTACCTGTTGCATAACTATATACTGAGAAAATAGTCTATACACCTTTCCCCGTAGCCTAAACTCCCGGTCTAGGTGAGTAGTGGAAGGTGTAGAAAAGGGATCTTTAAGCTCGCATAGATTAATTTTAGGGGCAGCTAAAAAGGCAAATAGAGCAGAGGGAACTCCGCCGGCAGAGTATACCGGGAGAGAGAACCAAGAATGGCTTTCTTGTGGAATTTGGTGTGAAGCTTTAGAAGTGAATGTAGTTGCAAAGTTTTGCGCCTCGACTTCCCAGTCCACCCAAGGTCCCGCACCCAACTGCTCCACCGTCAAAACTGGATTCGTGGCTGAGTGTGTGAATGTCTTTAAACCTAACTCAGGTGTTAGAGCCGACAGCGCTTTGATATCATTGAACCCGTCATGTTTTGTCCAGTCCGAAAACAGTTTTGAAGCTGACGCAGGGGGTAGGGCAGGTGTAGAAGAATATACAAAATAATCATGACGATAATAGTTGGGGATGGCCTTAATACTAACATCAAGTACATTTCCCAGCATATCTAGAGCCCTTAACTTCCTAGATTTATTCCCTTGGATTACCCACTCTCGTGGTACCGGAAGCTCCCCTGACATAGTGGACTGTGCTACCTCTGGCTTTGTTGGTACCAATGATACCCAAGAATCATCTGGCCCGTATAAGAGAGGCATAGCCCCTTTTCTGATCGGGGCTTTGTCTAACGGGGGAGGGTTTACGTCTGCTACTACTCGCACATTGGAAGTAGTTAGTGCCGCCGAAGTTGGCCTAGTAACAATAGTAGGTGATACAAGGGGAGTGAGCGGAATTTGTGTCAAAGCAATGGAAGTACCCAGAGGTCGGACAGTCGATGTTGGCGTGGAAGCTCCCAGACCAACTATAGGAGGCTCCGGTTGCTGGCCAAAAAACTTAGTTAAAGCACTCGCTAGTAACCCATTAATCTCATCCGCCGTGACAAATTGAGCAGAGGAAGAACTATTAGGTGAAGCATCCCTATTCTGAGAGTTATCTACGACTGAACTAGACTCGTGAATTCCCACCTCAGAAATAATAGAACCCTCCTCCCCTGCCTCCGGTCCCACCTGAGAGGATTCCGCCGAGGCTGGGATCCCTTCATGTTGCCATGTTAAGTCAGGGATGGAAGACGGGGTCTCCGCGTCCCGGTGGACGTCAGCCACTACCTGTGTTGCCTGAGATGGAAGTGAGCTGTCCCTCCATGGCTGGGAGTATCTCCAAACTCCCCGGTCTTGGCCGGAACTCACTTGTGAGTCAGGCCCCACCCCAATGACTGAGCCCTCACTCGAGCCCTCTAGCGGATTATCACTGCCGGGAGAACCCTCTAAATCTAAAGTGAGAATATTGGAACTGGGAATAATATTTGGGGACAACTTGTCCGCCGGTATATCCCCCACCCTAGTCCCTGACTCCACTTCCGACCTGTCAGATTGAACATGAGACATGTCGGGAGTAGAGGCAGAAAGCGAGGTTCGAGGCTCCGGCGAACGCCGGGAGGACTTTCGTGCATGAGACTCTTTCCTAGAAGACTTGTGACTCCGCCTCGACTTTGATGTATCACTAGAACTGTCCTTGGTCTTGTCTGTCCTACTCTTCTTCCGCGAAGATGAAGTCGAGTGACTATGTGTCTGCTTTCTGAGAGGAGACCGTGACCTGGACCTAGATCTTGACTCCGAAGCTGTCGCCGGGGGAGACGGCTCTCGCGGTCTAATTAGATGTGCCGGGAGAGGGAAGAAGCCCTTTACCCAGCCCAGTCTCTGCCGACTTATTGACTTTACTTCGGGAAGAAGGACGTTTAATTGGGGGGGTGATGAACCAACAAACGGTCCCATAGAATTACGTTATCGCACTGCAGTGTTTTATGAGCCACTGTAGTAGCATAATTAGTAAGAAGTTGTCTGACCTCGCATAATGCAACCGCCGCGGCCAGATTGTCGTGCTGTAATACTTTAATACTGAGCTGACTACAAAAGGTACAATTCTTCGTTACCCACAAACCCCTTGATCGGTCCAAGCATTTGACACAACGAATGCACAGAGTGTGTGCAAAAATAGGGATCCCGGAACATGAGGGCGTTGAGCAAAGATAAAAAACAGGGGCTAGAGCAGCCATGGCAGAGACTGGGTAAAAGCTAACTCCCCCCCGGGCCTCACTTGGTCCTCTGTGGACCCGCCGGGACTCCGCCCTGGAAAAAAGAAAATTTCCAGGAATTAATGCTCATAAGGTTACCCCAAAATGTTCTAACACAAGTGTTAATGAACCGCCGGGCAACGAGACGTAATACACCACTATTACCTCTCGCTACCCTGTAGGTTCATATTTATTAGTGGCCCCTCCATCATTGACGAACATGCCTATTACATAAGGCATCCTCTTCAAACACTAATCCGCCGTAGTTTGAATCTACCGCGCAGAGCATTTAAAAACTGAGGAGCCTTCATCATGAGCGCACGCGACCTCACTCATGGCTTCAGTCATTATGAATTGGGTTCTCACTACGAAAAAACTTCGTAAAAAATAAAAACAAAAAGAAAATAAGAATAACTATCTAATAAGCTTTCCATCATATCGTGGATGTACTTGTGTGGATCTCTGACCAGACGCTGATTCAGGCGTCATTCTTCCTTCTCTGCTCTGCGCTCAGCCTGCCCGGATGTGTCTCCCCATGCTCCGCGGGTTCCGCATTTGTTGCATCCCTAGTGAGTTTTTTCTCATTTGTTTACTCCGGGATGTATCGAGTAAGGTTAGGATATGCGTAGCAGGAGTGTCCTGGGCTGGTTGCCCGCAGTGCATTGTATTTTGGGTTGTGTGTTTGGGGCATCTATTTCGGATGTACCCTCGTGGTCCTGTTGTGGACTTGTGATCGTTTCACAGTTGAGTTAGCTTGTGATGCAGGCGGCTTTCATTACGCGTTAATTATTGCTGCCTTTTATCTTTCTGATGAGGTAAGCTTTGCTTACTGACATTCCCAGCGTATTTTTCTTCACTTAGTGAAGTTTTTTCTGGGTCTGGGTTTTTTCTGAAGTCAGTCTTCCCTTTGCCGGAAGTATTTGCTACAGTGGTGTGTTGGCGGTGGTTCCTGTTGTTATATTTCCAGTGTTTTGTGTATATTTCATCTTTTATGATGCCGTCTACTTAGGCCTAGCCAGCCGCTCGTAGCTTTGCCACATGTACAAGTGTTATTGTTTATTTTTATAAATATGCCCTACTGTGTCATGTGTATCCGGGTTTTAGTTGTGTATTGGCTAATTCCTCGGACTATGTTTGTTTCCTGGTTTAGTTGTGTATTGGCTAATTCCACGGATTATTGTGTGGACTTAGGTTAGTCGTGCGTGGCTTTCCTTCGTGTCCGTTGTTCGTTCAGATGGTGTCTGAACGGGGTGGGTTTCCTTCCGGCGGGTTTTTTCTCGGTTTCACCATGAAAAAAACCCGGCCGAGAGCCGTGTTGGGCCACACGTGGTTTCAACACAGGCTTGTGTCCCCGGCGATGAGGTGTCTGTGGCTCTCCAGGACTGCGTCTCCTGTGTTGGTGCCTGTTTTCAGGCTCCCTTTGATTCCCGGCGGAATGGCTGTACCCATCAAAAAACATTGTTCATGCGAACATATGTTATGAAGTTTTTCTACCCGGTTTTACAAACCACAAGAAAAAACCTAGCTGTTGTTAAGGGCTTTCCTCCCCGGCGATCTTTTACAAAGAAGTGGGGACAGGAACTTATGGGGTTAACGTTTTGACATCTCACCCTGCGGGTGTACCTTGGTAGGGTGGGATGAACAACTAAGTCATTCAGTTAGTTAACCGATCAATTTTAAGTGATACGTTATGTATCGCCGCCTTTACACTTACGGCGATTGAAGGTTCAATTGGGGGTTAACATCGTTTTTACACCCGGCGGGTGCTCCTAGGTGGAGGTAATAAGGAATTTACAATTCAATTTCGATTTAACCACTTATTTTAGGGATACGTATAGGTATCGCCGCCTTCATTCTTACGGCGATCTTTTTGTGACAATTCGTTAGAAATCAGATCTCGTATCAGCCTGCCCTATGTTATTCTACTAAAATATTTCAAGGGCCGGCGTCTTTATGGGGGGTTGTTTTTGTTCCAAAATTGAATCTTGGGACAGTCACCACCAGAAAGACTATAAACGCCATGCTGGACCGTTATATTATTGTCAGAGGGTATTCTTCACTTTCTTAAAAAGATATGTTTAGATATTCTGAGCCCCGCCGCGTAGCGAGCTGTGATCGTTGTGTCATTACATCTCGTTACCCGGTGGGTTATTAACACTTGTGTGTGAACATGTTGGGTTAACCTTATGAGCATTAATTCCTGGGAAATTTTTGTTTTCCAGAGCTGGGCTCCGGCGGACCAATACAGACCCGGCGGTAGTTTTCCCCACCAGTCTCTGTCATGGCGACCTTGGCCCCAGTCTTTGCTTTATGCACTACCCCTACCTGTGCCGGTATCCCTATTTTTGCGCATACTCTTTGCATAAGGTGTGTTAAATGTCTAGACCGTTCAAGGGGTCTGTGGGTCATGCGTAATTGTTCTTTTTGCTCCCAATTAGCTGTAAAGGTCCTATGCGACAATGATAAGACCGCGGCGGTCGCGTTAAGAGAAGTGAGGCAACAGATGTCAGCATACACTACGATTGTTGCTCATAAGTCACTTCAATGTGACAACGTCCCTCTTTGGGATAGATTGCTCTTTGAACACCCTCCCCCTAAACGTTCCTCTCGAGTCACTTGTCATAAGCCGGCGGAGACTGGTCAGGGTTCTGTGTCTTCTGCTGCTACTCCGAAACGTCCAAGAGAGCCTACACCCCCGGCATCCGCCTCCTCGTCTAGGGCGAGATCTCGGTCTAGGTCACCTCTCAGACGCCAGTCATCTAGTCTTGCCTCTTCACCATCGAGTAAGAAGAGTAGGACGGAAAGTTCCACCGATGTCACGGCGATGAATCCTCCAAATCAAAGAGTAGTTCATGGTCACACCGTAGCCATAAATCTTCCAAAAAGGATTCCCATAAACGAAAGACCTCCCTACATTCACCAGCTTCTAGTGCCTCTCATCGTACCTCTACCCCAGACAGAGTTTGTGTTAGGTCTCAAGGGTCCAGTGCGGTGCCTGTCCCTAAAGAGGATTTACCCATTAATATTTTAACCCTGGAAATGGAGAGTTCAGGGGGATCAGTGATTGAGAATGTTTCAGACTCCCAAGAGAGTGTAGGCCAGGGCCTCAGTGTTTGGCGATTTGCTCAGCCAGGGTCTGACCACCCACTTCCGACTCAAACGAGTCACACAGTAGCTGACATCCACAGGGACGCGGCGATCCCATCCTCTATTCCTGACTTATATTGGCAGCAAGGTACCCCAGCTTCGGCGGGGTCTTCTCAGGAGGATCAGGAGGAGAAAGACGAGGTTTCAATAATTTCGGAGATGGAAGGGCAAGAGTCAGGTTCAGGCTTAGACGCCGCGCAGGATATTAATGATTCACCAGTAAGTTCATCATCAACTCAATTTGTCACTGCGCAGGAAATTGATGGGCTACTTAGTCATGCTTTATCTAAATTTTTTGGCCAACAACAGGAAACTCCCACAGTGGACTTGGGGGCTCCCACGACAAGTTCTACGGTACGGCCTCTGATGACTTCTATTGCTTTATCTAAGATCCCTAACCCCCCCACTCTGTCACCATCAGTGGTTACTAGGCCTGCTACGGCGGCATTGACCACTTCGAATGTAAGGGTTATAACGGATGTCAATCCACCCCCTCTAGACAAGGCGCCTCTCAGAAAGGTAGCTATGCCCTTGCTTTATGGACCAGACGAGTCATGGGTCCTTTTGACCCCCACTAAACCAGAGCTCGCCCAACCTACCTTGTCAGGGGAACTCCCAGTACCGCGTGAGTGGGTCATCCAGGGCAATAAATCAAAGAAATTAAGGGCCTTGGATATGTTGGGAAATGTACTAGATGTTAACATCAAGGCTATACCTAGTTATTATCACCAAGACTATTTTGTGTATGCTACTAAGCCAGCTTTACCCCCTGCCTCAGCTTCAAAATTATTTTCAGACTGGTCTAAGCTGGATGGGTTTAATGACATTAAGACTCTGTCAGCTCTCACTCCTGAACTTGATTTACAAACCGTCACAGACGAAGCAGCTAATCCAGTCTTGAAGGTGGGGCAGTTGGGTCCAGGACCTTGGGTAGATTGGGAGATAGAGGCTCAAAACTTTGCAACCACATTTACTTCCAAATCTTCCCACCAGATCCCCCAAGATTCTCATTCGTGGTTCTCCATGCCGGTATGTTCTGCCGGCGGAGTCCCGTCAGCTTTGTTTTCTTTCCTAGCTGCCCCTAAGATTAATCTTTGTGAGCTAAAAGACCCTTTCACTACCCCTACCCCAACTTACCTAGACCGAGAATTTAGGCTAAGGGGGAAAGCTTTTCGCCTGTTTTCTCAGTACATAGTGTCTCAACAGGTAGCTAAGTCTTTACTTCGGTCCACTCAGGCAATCGCAGACGCGGATGCCAGAAGATCGGTTGAATTATCCCGGCGACTGCTACTCCAGTCGTCAATCCAATCTCTAGGTGACATACGCACCGCCTTGCTTGAGGCGGTACGAGCAAGACAAGATCTCAGAATGTCTTTAGTTCGCAAACTGCCTGATCGCATTGCGAATCAGGTGGTCATGTCACCAGTGCTTACTCCCTCGTTAATGTCCCCTGAAGTGTGGCGAACGGTATTCAATATGGCGCAGGCCTTTAAACAAAGTCCCACCCCTTCTAAGAAACCTGCCATTAACTTCCCCAAACCCAGGCCAACCGCTAAAGCTCAGCCAGGGGGATCTAAGCCATTTCTTCCGCCTAAGTCCTCCCACTCCCCCCAAGGTCAGTACAGGCATAGACAGAGTAAGTTTTCAGGTCAGAGAGGACGCGGCCATAATAAGCCAGGTCAGAGCCAGTCTTCGGCCAACACCAGCCAGCCGGCAAAGCGTCCAGCACCACCAACCCCACCACCAAAAAACTAAAGTCTCTCTCACTCCCGGTGCCAACCTTAAGGCCGGAGGACCCGAGGGTAGTACAGCCGGCGAACCCTTGTCTGCTAACTGGGTCGTTCCGAACGTGTCACCAAGCATGGCCGTTAAACACTTGGGCACGGATGGTGGCACGCAAAGGCATCACTTGGCAGTGGCTCCGGCGACCTCGCTTACGTCAGCCGACAACGGCGAATTTTGTTTCTTTAGAGGTGGAGTCACTGGTCCAGGAAATGATTGCCAAGAATGTCATCATCCCGGTCCCCCCAAATTACCCTGTATTCACGTCCAAACTATTTTTGGTTCCCAAGAGGGACAGTGTTCAGATGAGACCGGTCGTAGACCTGTCTTATCTGAACCTTCACATTCACAACGAGTCTTTCAGAATGTTAACAGTACACCAAATCAGGCTAACACTTCCGCCGGGAGGTTGGATGTGTTCACTAGACCTGACAGACGCCTATTGGCACGTATCGGTCAACAAAAGATTTCAAAGGTTTTTGGCCTTACGGATCAGGCACCAAAATTTTGTTTTTCAAAGGATGCCGTTCGGTTTGAACCTAGCACCTCGATTATTCACAAAATTAGTCCGGCAAGCCCTGATGCCATTGTTAAAACAAGGGATCAGAGTGTTGTGGTACCTAGACGACTGGCTGGTGGTGGCAGAGACACAACAATTATGCATCAAACATGTCAACATAATTTTAAATCATGTCAAAACTCTAGGGTTCAAGGTAAATCTGGTAAAGTCAAACCTTGTTCCCTCACGAGTAATTCAGTGGATAGGGCTGGTCTGGGACACGGCCGCTTTCACTCTGAGTCAGAGTGTGGACAATCGCAACAGGTTTCGCAGGAAACTGTTCATGTTTCTTCACAGTCTGACTACGACGCGGAGGGTCTGGGAGTCTCTGGTCGGCTCTCTCAACTGGATTCAACTAACTGTCATGTTGGGCCGGTTGAAAGTAAAACGCTTAATATTGGAAGGCAACAAATATTTCCCACTCTTACCGGCGGGAAAATTATGGCCCATCCCGAAATTAATCCACACCTTACTAGCGGTCTGGGCAAAGAGGGAAACGTTGCACTCAATAATGTCATGGACCTCTCCTCCACCAACGGTATGGGTAGACACGGATGCGTCAGGCACAATAGGGTGGGGATTTCAGTCAAATCAGGGGCACCAGGGTCAGGGGCTTTGGTCCCACTTAGAAATTTCTCACGTCAATGTCAAAGAATTACTAGTCCCCTTGTATTTCCTTCAGGCTCACGGCCCTGCGTTACGGGGCAAGTCGGTGGCCTTCAGAATGGACAATCTGAACGCAGTTCACTGTATTCAGAAACAAGGATCAACGAGGTCAAGGAGGTTGCTAAACGTGTCGGAAGAGATTTTTACTCTAGCCAACAGACTAGACATTTATCTTCACGCATCTTATCTCCCAGGCGTAGCGAACGTCTGGGCAGACGCTCTGTCCCGGATACAGAGCACGACAGTAGAATGGGAGCTCAAGCAACCCATTTTCAACCTAATGATTGCAGAGCTCTCCCATCCACAAGTGGATCTGTTTGCGTCCGAGGAGACTCACAAACTCCCTCTATACCTCACCCGCCGGACGAAAACGCCGGCAGGGGGGCCAGACGCCCTAGTGATAAACTGGAACAGATGGAGCTCCATCTATCTGTTTCCACCACCAGATGCGTCACTAATGTGCCACGTAGTGAACAAACTACGAGATTATCGAGGCTTAGTCTCACTAATCGCGCCCCTGTGGCCGGCGCAGTTGTGGTACCAGCAATTGAAAACGTGGTGCCCGCACCCGGTGTCGCTCCCGGTCGGGTATTTCCACTTAGACATGATTGGCAACCTAGCGACCTTGCTGACTTTTGCATTATGGACATTCAGGAGGCCAAGTGGCTAGCACCATACGGTAGAGATGTGACCAATAAATTATTAAATCAATATACTCAGTCTACGAAACGACAGTATCGCTCACATTGGCAAGCCTTTACTTCTTGGATCATTAGAACAGAACAGACTGTGCCATCAGTAGCTTTAGTGTTCAATTATTTAAATTATCTGTTTGAGCAGAAACATTTATCTGTGGTAACGTTAAAAAATCACTTAACTGCGATTAGAGTGCTCTTTTTAGACCTTACAGGTCTCTCCATACCGGTGGTGGAGGAAACAGGTTTTATGAGAGCTTGTTTTAAACTCCGCCCACCTCCCCGTCAGCTCATGCCCACTTGGTCTCTGGACAAAGCTTTGTCTTTACTTCACTCTCGTCTGTACCAAAATACTGCAGACTTTGCATTACTCTTAAAAAAGGCTGTTTTCCTTTTGGCTTTGGCCACCGGGAACAGAGTGTCTGAGCTGGCGGCGATGAGTAACACACCTAATTGCCTTAGGTTTGGAAGACTTAATGAATATATTTACATTGCACCTTCCCCAGGATTTGTAGCCAAGAATGAGCATAGTGCACACGTGTTTTCTGAGTTCACGGTGCCGGCGTTAAAAAGGGGAAAGGTGCATCATAATCTTTGTCCAGTGCAAGCTCTAACCAAATATTTGAGAGTAGCTCCTCTCAACCCCCAAGGTGCTTTATGGGTAGCAAGTACGGGTAAACGCTTACTGAAACGGCGATTAGCCTCTCTTCTGGTCGAAGTCATTAAAGAGAGTAATCCCGGCGTTGTGGGTCGGGCCCACGATTTACGCAAATGGGCAGCCTCTTTACGTTTCCTGAAAAAAATTTCAGTAGAAGATATTGCGTCCACTCAGTTGTGGGCGTCTAATCATACGTTTTTGTCTAGATACTTGTCAGTTGCTCTAGATAAACCTTCCTTACCATGTATAGCTTTAAGGCAGAGGGTCTAGGTGGCCCTGCAGTCACTTTTGTTTACTTTCAAGGGAAAGGGGGGGGAGGGGGGGTGCAGTCAGTTGACATAGGACACCCTAGACCCCGCCGGAATGTGAGAGCTGTGATACAATTTATGGTTAATGTGATATGAAAATTTCTCAGCGAGAAATTGTGCTAAGTACAAATGTTAGTACAAAACAACGGGGTTGTTATTGTAGTTTTAGCTGCGAAAGCAATTTAATATTAAAACAGTGAAGATCCTTTGCAATTTATCTCCACGATTATTTTGGGGTTTATTATGTGCACATATAAACTGATAACTTGTTATTTTTGTCACCACTCGTTGAGTGGGGTGCCTTTGTAACTACAGATCTGTGTACAGAATCTTCAGGGTTACCTATTTTTTGTCAGGCAGGCTTCTTTGAAGCACGCACCTGCCTGAACCCCTTTTTCTTGTATATTCCTGGCCTACGCCGTATTAAATATATTTTTCAAAAGTAAGAATACTATGTGGTTGTTTTTATTATCTGCTTTTCTAGAGTTATGATATGATTACGAATGTCCCCCTCCAGTCTTAGAAATCAGGCATGTTCGTCAATGATGGAGGGGCCACTAATAAATTATAGGTTTGACTCCTGTAAGGAGATAAAGAAAACCTAATATTTAGTAGTGGCCCCGTAATCATTGACGACTGGGGCCCTCCCGACCGTCCCCTTCCCATTCGTTGATGTATTGAGGATTTCGGTTTACTTGATATGTCAGTGAAGGAAGAATGACGCCTGAATCAGCGTCTGGTCAGAGATCCACACAAGTACATCCACGATATGATGGAAAGCTTATTAGATAGTTATTCTTATTTTCTTTTTATTTTTATTTTTTACGAAGTTTTTTCGTAGTGAGAACCCAATTCATAATGACTGAAGCCATGAGTGAGGTCGCGTGCGCTCATGATGAAGGCTCCTCAGTTTTTAAATGCTCTGCGCGGTAGATTCAAACTACGGCGGATTAGTGTTTGAAGAGGATGCCTTATGTAATAGGCATGTTCGTCAATGATTACGGGGCCACTACTAAATATTAGGTTTTCTTTATCTCCTTACAGGAGTCAAACCTATAATGTAAAGATTTTTGAATATCTTTAAGTGTCCAAAAGATTTAAGAATATCGATCCTCTGACATGATATAAAGACGAGCAGTTCTTTATAAATGACGCAGTCTTCCCTGTGATATAAAGTTCACCGGGAACCCATAATAAGACGCCGGCCTCCTTATTATAACGCAGTTAACCAGGTTAAGCCCATCTTAATCTTTAGATCTGACTCCTCTCGAAGCCTTCATAGATCGCCGTAAGTTGAATGTCTCGATACCCAATTGTATCCCTCAATTGTTTGGCTAATCCTACCGAATTGCAAATCCGTGATTCCCACCCTCCCGAGGTTCAACCTTCTTCTTCTTCTTCTTCTTCTTCTATCGAACCCGCCCGCAGACCGTGTAGATCCACAGGGCTGACCTTTAAATCAGTACTGGCTCAGAAACGTTAGTAAGAGGGAAAGTTTAGAGTAGAAGGATAGTTTAAGGGACAGTTTTTGTTTTTTTGTATAAACCCACCCCTCACTTCCTCCCCCCTCCCCCTCACCTCCGCTCCCCACCCCCCCCCCCCCCCCCCCCCCCCCTCTACCCATTTCTCTTCCTCCACATTTTCTCCAACATCCTCTTCACCATCTCCATGTCTTGTGTTTCCATCTCCTGTGTTAACCCCAATAGCGCCCCTACCCCTCTATCTTCTCTCTGCTTAATCTCCTCCCACCCCCTCTCCCCAACTCTATTCCTCATGTACCCCTCCAACTCGTCTCTCTCCTCATTATATCTTGTACATTCCGTTACTACGTGCTCTACATCCTCCACTATTGGATCTCCTCCCATTTCACATTGATTGCAGTACGGTCCCACTCCATTCCATCTCCTTGTTCTCTCATTCGTCTCTAGCGATCCTGTCCTTGCTTTAAACAGTAGTTTCGATCCCCATCCTCCATCATAGAATAGTTCTCTAGCTGGTTTTTCCTTCTCTCTGTAATATGCCAGCGTGGCTTTATTTTCTACCCCCTCCCTCCACTTTCTTCTCCCCCCCTCCTTTATCCCTTTCTCTATCTCTTTGACACATCCCCTCCCATTTTCTAGTATGACCGACTCCTCTCTCCCATTTCGTTTTCTAAATTCCCCCCCCACACGGTCCTGTTTTATATTTATCCTCCCCAATCTTCTTTTGCACTCTCTGTTCCATTTACTTTGCTCGCTCGCCCATCTGTATACCTTCCCCGGCCACCTATCTTCCTCCATCCCTCTAGCCTCACTTTGTACTTCCCTTTCGCTTTCCCAATCCTTTCCTCAAACGTACTCCACCCCATCTCCCCTCGGATTGCTTCTTGTGCTACGTATTTATTTGCTTCCAATCCTGTCCTCCCGATTTTATTTTGTACCGTTTCTAATTTCTTCGTTTCCGCCTCTGTTGTTTCTACCGCCTCTAAGCCGTACATTATTGCAGGTACTCCTAATCCTTTCCACAGCCCTTGCACTATTTCGTAGCTATTCGCTCTTAGCCTTGTCGCGCTCCATAGTCTCCCATTCCATTGTTGCATTTGTCCAACCTTTTCACTTTTCGCCTTCTCAAACCCTTTCTCCGTAATTGTTACCCCCAGATATTTATACTCCCTTGTCTTCTTCATTCTGTTTCCTTCCAATGTCCATTCCTCGTCCTCTTGTAGCTCTCCATTCATTTTCAATTTTTCATCACCTGGCTCCTTTCTTTACTAAATCTTACTTCAAGTTCCTCCCCGAATCTCGTTGCTTCCTCTAGTAGTCTCTGCAACCCTCCTCCCGTTTCTGCCATCAGAACTACGTCGTCAGCAAACAGAAGTACCCCCCATTCTTTCCTTGTTTATCTGTATCCCCTCCCCCACTCTTTTTATCCTCTGTGTCATTTCTTCCATATATAACGCAAATAATAACGGCGATAATACGCACCCCTGCCTTACCCCCCTCTTGCTTTCTACCCATCCCGTTTCTATACTTCCTAGCGCGTACTTCGCCTTTGTTCCTTGGTACATCGATGTTATGATGTTTATATACTTTTCTGGTATTCCACTCCTTGCCATTATTTTCCACAGCAGCTCCCTGTTTACTCTATCATAGGCTTTCTCTATATCCAGGAATGCACAGTAACCCATTTTCTTCTCTCTTTTCATTTTCCCTATCACTTCGCTTAGTATATAGATATTATCTGTCCCCCTCCTTTCTCTTCTGAACCCATTTTGCTCATCACTTATTATTCCGTTTCCCTCTATGGCTCTATTCATCCTTTCCTTCAATATCCCACAGAAGAGTTTCCCTATTGTGTTTGTCACTGTCACTGGCCTGTAGCTTTTCATTTCCTTCTTACTCTTGTACCCTCCCTTGTGCAATAGTGTTACTCTCGCTTCATTCCATCTTTCTGGTACTCTCTCATTTCCCATTACCTCATTAAACATTTTCTTCAGCCTTCTTGCCATTTTCCCTTCCCCCCCCCCCCCCACCCCCCCCCCCCCTCTATGTACATTTCATTTGGTATCCCATCCGGGCCGGTCGCCTTTCCCTTTTTTAGTGCTTTGATCCCTCTCCTTACTTCTTCTATTGTGAGCTCCCTTTCCATTTCCATCTTATCCTGTTCTGGTAGCCTTCTCTCTCTCATTTCCAAGTTCCATTCCCTCCCCTCCCCTTGTTCATTTACCCCCCCTATTTCCTCCCAGTATCGCTTTATTTCAATCTTTATTTCTTCTTCAGTCTTTATTATTCTATCTCTCACTATTAATTCCACGCTTTCTTCCTCTCTACCGGTCTCACCTCTTAACATCCTATACCACTCCTTTTGGCCCTCTTTCCCCTTGCTTCTGATCTTTTCTACTTCTTCTTTCTCGTGTTTTATCATTGCCTCTTGTATTAGTATTTTAACCTTCTTCCTTTTCTCCTCGTATGCCCTTACCGCTTGTCTTTCTTCTCGTTCCCTCTCTCCGCCTTCCCTCCTATTTCTCTCTATCATCCTTCTCCTTTCTCCATTCGCATCCCTTCTTTCACTTCTTGCTTGTTTTATTTCCCTATTCCACCATGGTTTTTGTTTTCTTTTTCCTGTCCATCTTCTTATTCTTCCTATGCTCCTTTCTGCCGCTCTATTTATGTCCATCATCAACTCTCCGTCCATTTCTTCTATGCTCCCCTCTCTTCTTTCCCCTATTTCCCCTATTTCCTCCAGGTACCCTCTGTATTCTACCCATCTTTCACTTTTTAGATTCCATCTATTAATCTTCCATCTCATGTTTCCTTTGCTTTTCCATTCCTTTGTGTAGTTTATCACCATGAGTCTGTGGTCGCTTTGTATCCCTACTTCATTTTCTTCATCTATCCACATGTTTTGGATCTCTTCCCTTGCTCTTCCATTCGCTAGTATGAAGTCTATCGCCGATCTTTGTCCTTCTCCGTGTCTTACCCATGTCGCCTTCCCCTCTCCCATTGTTTGGTTCAGTATTTCCATGTAATTTTCTTCCGCAAATTGGATCAAGGTTTCTCCATTCCCATTTATCCTTTCCCCTAGTATCCCTATATGTGCATTCATGTCTCCCATTATAATTATCTCCTCTTCCTCCCTACCCCTTATCATTTCTTGTATTCCTTGGTACTTGATTCTGTTTTCTTCACGTTCCCTTCTCCCCCCCTTCCACCGTGAAGTACCCTATTATTGCTGTTATTTTTTCTTCCCCTCCATTATTCATCCTCGCTAGCGTCACTCCCATTATATCCTCCATTTCCTTTGATTCTCCACCCTTTAGTTTCTCTATTTTCCATTTTGAGTTGTTCCTAATCATTAACCCTAGCCCTCTCCCTTTCTTTTCTGATTTATCCCTCCCTCTCCCAATGAGCGTATATTTATCCCCTTTCCATTTAGTCTCTCCCCTAAGGTGTGTTTCTGTTATTCCTATCATTTCCATTTCCCACTCACTCCATATCTCTTCAATGTCTTGTATTTTCCCTCTGTTCAACCCATTTATGTTTACACATCCTATTTTTATTCCTCGGTTCTCGTTTCCCCCCTCCCCCCGCTCTTTCCCTTTGTTCTTCTTCTCTTTTTTCCCCTTGTTCTTCTGCTTTCTCTTCCTTTCTCTTATTTCTCTTCTTTCTCTTTCTTCCCCTACTCCTCCTTCTTTCTCGCCCACTGTTCTTTCTCCCATGTCTAAGTTTCCCTCTACTTCCTTTTCAATCTTCTTCTCATTTCCCTCTCGCTTTTCTTTCTTTTCCTTCTCTTTCTCCCTTTCTCCTCCCGCTTCCTCTCTTCTCCCCTCCCTTCACCTTTCCGTGTTCCCTAGCCACTCTTTCCTCTGCTCCTCACTTTCTTCTATTGCTCTCCTAATCTTTCCCCCTACTGTCCATTTCCCCGCTTCTGACAGGTGTATTCCATCCCTCGCAAAATCTCCTGGGCTCAGCTTGTAGTCTGGGTCGATGTATCCTACTCCTGCTTCATCCCTTGCCCATAGCCTTTTGTTCATTTCTCCAATATCCCTCTTCATTCTCTCATTTGTCATCTTTCTCTCTTTCTCGTATTGCCCCGTTTTCCCTTCCCTTGGCCTT
The DNA here is from genome assembly GCA_032716605.1 of Paralithodes platypus. Classification (NCBI taxonomy): domain Eukaryota; kingdom Metazoa; phylum Arthropoda; class Malacostraca; order Decapoda; family Lithodidae; genus Paralithodes; species Paralithodes platypus. The sequence goes on along the minus strand of CM064532.1, from coordinate 1,230,070 downwards.
TCTATAATTCCCACCACCCATACCATTACCATTGGGTTGGTTTCTTTGAAGTTATTTATTCCTTCCATTACTGCTCCTACCGTTCCTTCTGCTCCTTTCCCCTCTAGCCCATTTCCTCCCCCCTGGATCACTACAGTTCCACCTTCCCTCTTGTCCATTTCTGTGTTCCTCAAACCTCGCATTATTCTTTCTATATCCACCCCTGGGAGGCTTATCACGCTTCTCCCTCTCTTTCCCTTGCCAAATAGTTCCTCCCCCATCCATCTTATCATGCTGTCCCCTATCAGTAGTACCCGGTCCTCTCTAGCATCCCTTCTCCATCCCCTTTGTTCCATCCTTCTGTCTGTTCCCCTTTCTCCTTTGTTCATATCGTCCTGGTACTGGTGATGCGTTCTCTCCTCCGTATCCCTTCTTTCTCTCCCTTCACTCTGCCTCCTCCTCTGTCTACCCCATTCTTCCCTTTCCTCTTCTTCCCCCCTGTATCTCTCCGCCGGGTGAAAATTAATAGAAAAGTTAACCCCAATTGTTCCTATCCCCACTTCTTTGCAAAAGATCGCCGGGGTGGAAAAACTAATCAAACAAAACAGCCCAGTTTTTCAACGGCTTTGCAAAACCGGGAAAAAATATAGTCAACAGGTGTCCGCATGAAACCCTAGTTGAATCGGGTAAAGCCATTCCGCCGGGAAACACGCAGTAAGCCTGAACACAGGCCCCACTACAGAGACGCAGTTCTGGAGAGCCCTCAAGCCACCACTCACCAGGGGAAACTAGCCTATTTTAACCACGCGTGATTAAAACTCGGCAACCAGCCGGATTTTCTCGGTGCAATCAAGAAAACCCGCCGGAAAAGGCAACCCACACCCACCAGACGCAATCTGAGAACCAGCCGGATTTTCACGGAGCAATCGAGAAAACCCGCCGGAAACGGTAACCCACACCAACCAGATGCAATCGGAGGTACACAAATAGTGCCTGGAATAAGCCAATACACAACTTATCCAGAACACACATGACACAGTAGTACATATTTATACAATAAATCAATAACACTTGCACATGTAAAAAAGCTACGAGAGGCTGGCTAGGCCTAAGCAGACGGAGTATCGCTTAAACATGTCGTAATAAAAACAAAAAGCACTGAATTATATCACAACAGGAACAGCCGCCAACACACCTCGAAGAAATAAACCCGGGAGAGGGAAGTACTGACACAGGACCTAGAAAAAACTTCACTAAGTGAAGAAAAATACGCTAGGAACGTCAGAAAACAAACATATAAGGCAACTTCATCAGAAAGATAAAAAGAAGCCTAATAACGCGTAGTTAAAGCCTACTAAATAACTAGGCTAGCTAACCGCTAAAACGTTTCACGCGTCCACCACGGGACCACGAGGGTACGCCCGAAATAGGCGTCCCAAACACACGACCCAAATACACTGAACTGCGGGCAGCCCGCCCATGACACTCCTGCTACGCATATCCTAACCTTACTCGATACATCCCAGAGTAACAAATGAGAAAAAACTCACTAGGGACGCAGCAAATGCGGAACCAGCGGAGCGTGGGGAGACACGTCAGGGCAGGTTGAGCGCAGAGCAGAGAAGGAAGAATGACGCCTGAAGTCAGCGTCTGGTCAAAGATCCACACAAGTACATCCACGAAGTTATGGAAATTGCTAACTGAATAAATATTATTATTATTATGGAAAGCTTATGATTAGTTATTCTTATTTTCTTTTTATTTGTTATTTTTTACGAAGTGTTTTCGTAGTGAGTACCCAATTTCATAATGACGAACCATGAGTGAGGTTGCATGCGCTCATGATGAAGGCTCCTCAAATTTGTTATGCTCTGCGCGGTAGATTCAAACTACGGTAAATGAGTGTTTGAAGAGGATGCCTTATGTAATAGGCATAATCGTCAATGATGGATATAACTAATAAATATAACTCCAATAACTATGGTCTCACTACCTTCGTTAACCTCTACCCAAACACTTTCATTATCATTATTTAGTCTAATACCTGATTTAATACAGCTTTTTAATGTACTCCTGACAAACACTGCTATACCCCCGCCCCTCCTACTTGTTTGGTCATATTTAAACAAACTATATCCTGGAATATCAAATTCTGCTAAAAAATGCCTAGATTCTGTATTAATCCACGTTTCAGTTAGCGCTATTATGTCTATATTTTCTGTGCTAACGAGTGCTCTAAGTTCGTTCATTTTGTTACATAAACTCCTACAATTTGTATAATATACCCTCAACCTATTACTTTTATTTGCAACTAATTTTCTATTGTGTTTAGCTAACTTATTATTTCCTGTTGAACTACTAGCTCTAGACAGAAATTCTACTCTATCAGTATTCTCATCTTTACTATCAGTTACATGTGTAGTGTTATCGATACTACTATTACACATCACTATATCCGCACTATCGTGACTGATTATTTCTATTTTACTCACAGGTTTGTCACATGAAGTACCTGCTCCATATGGAGACAGTATTTTACTTACATACCCAGGTTTTTTTAACGAAACCCCGCAACAATCTTGTCCACTGAGGTCGAAACTCCTAGTCGAGAAAGATGTACTCCATCCTGGGCATACAGTTCATCCTTACCATAGAAGTGGGTCCAGTTATCTAGGAATGGTATTGACTTTGCCTTGCAATACTTCTCCAGCCGGCTATTTACACCAATAGCCCTGGAGGACCATTCCTTCCGTACCCCTCTTCTTGGCAGGATACTGTGTACCACAGAAAATCCACCCTTCTCCTTGATCCTCTCCAGCATTTCCTGGTACTTGTTCAGCAACTCCTCAGTCCTGCATCTTCATATGTCATTGGACCCCGCGTTGATGAAGATGATGGGGTCCTCCCCACCCACTTCTAGGACACCATCCATTTTCTCTGCCACCCTCCCAACTCCGGCTCCAGGTAGGCAGACAACTTTACTAACATGAGTGTTAGTAGCCCTGTCAAGGTACCTAACCATTGAATCACAGACAATGAACTTAGCTTTTTTCCGTTGTCGGCGTGTAGCAGGAGTTGTAGCAGCAGTTGTTGCAGCAACAGCAGCAGACTCCCCCCCCCTCCCCTCTCACTGCCTCGATGATCGCCACTTCCTCGCCATCACTCTCATCAGCCAAGGTGCTGAAGTTGTTGTGGGTCTAGAGTAGTTGCCTTTTCAGCTTGCAGGCCGTTGCACTTGTTGACACCACTTTCCAAGGGGCTTCACGATCCCTGGGAACACTTCCGGTAGCCTCACACTTCTTCTCCGCCATAATAATAATAATAATAATAATAATAGTTCTTAAAGCTAGCGCATGCTAAGCTAGCTAAGGATAGCTCAATAAGGCCGATTAGGCGTATTTCCATTGGGGTCCTGTACTACTACCCCATTCCTTTGCTCATGAGGGATGGTAATGACTCAGTGCTTGTGAAAAATCTTTAATGCGCCGAGCGTGGACGCGAACCCGGGCCTTCTGGGTGGAAGTCCGAGACGCTAGTCACTACACCAAGCGAGCCGCTAGCATAGCTAGTCTCATGGCCAAATTTTCATCTTTGAGACACTGAATCTCCTGCTCCACACTCTCCAGTCTTTCTTGCAAAGCAAGACAAAGCTGGAGAGTATGGGAGGAGACAGCAGACTCATCAACAACAACCATCACTAAGAAAGTTCACTAGGACCTCACTAAGGGTAAATAGGTGCACTAGCGGTCACTGGGGACGTCCGCACTGGTCAAGGGTCAGAGGGCAACTGAATATAAGGAGATCCGCACTTGCTGGGTTAATATGCATTGAATTACGGTGGTGGTTCATCTTCGTTCCAAATAAAGAAATAAACACCAAGAAAGATCGTTTCTCAGTCCATGTTGACGATTGTCTAGTAGGTGTTTACCGTACCCCAGAGAAGTACGTGCCCCACCCCAGAGTCTGCCTACGCTCTGGAATTTGGTACGCATTTAATTTCAACTTAACTTCTCCGCGTCCGTTTTTTGTATGTGACGTCACAGGCCCAAAAACGGATCCCCAACAGACGGCTAGTGTGAACCAGGCTTCAGCCGGATACCGTCTGTGTGCCTCACCGGCCCTCACGGCGTCACTCCTCAAAAGGCTGTGCGCTGAATGAGCAACCGTAAGCGACCGTATGCGCCCACAATGTCGTTCAGTAACGCTGTAGCGCCAACCGGGCGCTAAAATTAGTGCTCTTGATCAGATCAAATCAGATGTGGTTCGGGAAGTAATGCCTTAACAACGGCACTTCCCTGAGAGGTCCTTGTAATTTTCCTTTTGTGACGTGCTCTGTTATATTATATTGTATTTCTTTTTCTTTTCTCTATATGTTGCATTATAATCTATTTCTTCTTATTCCAGCTCCTTCATTTTCTTGGTTCTTGCTCTCCACATCCCATACAACATCTTCTTCACTCGTTCCTGGTTTTCTTCTTTGAACAGTAGATTTCCTATCACTTAATTTTCCTCCTCAACGTAAGGTTGTTGTAGCGCTGTTTCCTTTACTCTCTCCTCTATATATATATATATAGGGCACCGTAAAATAAAGTGTTTGAACGCGCTCCTGAACTGACACTGCTAGGAGTCCCTCTCTATAGCACAAAGCTGCAACAAAATTCTAATTGGTAAAACATACTGGAGGAGTGTGGTGCTCCCGTCGGTCCTGTATGGCTCAAGCATAATAGGATTTACAAAAACAGAAATAAACAAGTTACAAAATATTGAAAATAGGGTATTTAGACAAATATTAGGGGCACCGAGATATGCACAAAAAGTGACCCTGAGAGGGGAGATAGGAGCATCCACAATGGAAGCAAGAATTATGGAAGGAAGTATAAAATATTTAAAATATTTAAGAGGAGAAGACAGTAATGATTTACTTAGAAGAATAACAGAAGAAAAATTAAACAACAAAAAAGATCCATGGACAATGGAAATTAGAAAATATATACAAATTTTAAATTTAGGAGAAACAGATTTAGCGAGTATACTGAAGGAAGAAATTAAGAAGAAAGTTAAACATTGGGATACAAGGAAATGACAGGAAGAGCTAGGGGAGAAAAGCAGTTTAGAAATATACAGGGCCTTTAAATCAGAAATAAAGGGAGAAGAAGAACTTTATGATAATACAGAAGCTTCAGTCATATTATAGTTGAGTAAGATGGCGGGAGGGATGAAGGGTGCGGGCGTAGCCCTCTCTCTATGTATCATCCTTCTCAACATCCAGAGGGGCTGTGCTGATATACAGGTGCAGAGGGGACCGGTAGTGTACCAGGTCAACACTAAACAAGTATTGAGGGACCTCGTCACACAGAAATCACACACGAGTGAAATTTCTGTCACCATTCCTGCCTGGTCTATTTCATATATCGGGAAGACGCCACGGCTGGGCAAATACTCTGGCACAACCTCGCTACAACACCTATTGTGCTACACTCTAATTAGCTGCGGAGATGTAGAGACCCACCCCGGCCCTAGTTCAACGTTGAAGAAACCTCACCACCAAACAAGTAAGGCAGACACCGACATTTCAACAGTCCCTAGCAGTAAAATTTGTTATAACAAACTGGGCCAGCAGGCACCCAAGTCTCCCGTCACGCTCCAACTCACAACCAAGACCGCAGGGCAACCGCCAGCACAGTGCCAACATTCTACCTACTCAACATTACCCTCAACTGTATCATCACTACCACAGATATCGGTGACCCAAGTAACACAACATGCAACCAGAACACCCAAACAAGCAGGAAGCTCTAGCAAACACATCGACAATGAAGTAACAGCAACGAACAAGATAGACAACAAGAGAAACCAACCCAGTGGGGTGGGAGGGGGGCAAGGGGGAGCCACAACCTGTCCTCATCTCACGCGCTCACACACCATCAGCCGCTCACGGCGCACAGCTGATCACCACACCGCCAGACGTACGATGAACAGTAACAGGAAAATATGTATAGTGTGCGATATTGGATTCAACAAAAGGAGTACAACGTCACAATGTAGTAGTTGTAATGAAACAGTACACGATCGATGTACTTACGTTACTAGCAGAAAAGAAGTGGAATGCGATAAATGTAGGGAAGTAGCTATTAAGGGTCCTAAACTCATTTGTGAAATATGTGAATCACTCATAACAAGAAAACAAAGGATCATAAACTGTGTTAAGTGTAAAACTGTAGCTCACATGAAGTGCATCTCTAAGAAGACCAACAGTGAAGAACGGGAATTCCTATGCAACATATGTGCCTTGCATTCATTACCGAATATTAATGTAAATGAACCAATTAGTATTAACAACTCAGAATCCAGCCAGGACACATTCAAAATCAAAGATGAATACAGAGTGTTCACCAACAAAGGGCTCCATCTTATCCACATTAACGCCAGATCAATGTACCATAAATTGTCAGAATTAAACTTGTTAGCTAATAAGGCCAAAGCTTCAATAATTGCAATCACAGAAACCTGGCTGGATTCAAGTATAAACGATGGTGAAATAAACATTCAAGGTTTCAATATGGTTAGGAATGATCACAATAGGCATGGGGGAGGAGTATGTCTGTATGTAAAAAACAACCTCACACACACAACCAGGACCAACCTCCATGTAGAAAATCACGAACCTCTGTGGATCGATCTACACCTGCCGAGGACAAGACCCATCACAATTGGGGTATGCTATAGGCCACCAGACGACACACAATTCTTGACCAAATTTGAACGAACGTTGTCATCGCTAGACCCTCGGAATGAAACCATCATACTAGGGGATTTTAACCTATGTTACAAACAACGAAATGATAGGCTTGTACGAGAATATAGGCATATACTGACAATGCACAATCACAAACAACTCATCACAACCCCCACACGTATCTCTGAGAACACTGCCACAATAATAGACCACATAAACTGTAACAGAGAGGACAAAATATCCCAATCAGGGGTTATACAGACTGGGATAAGTGATCACTTCGTCACATATTGCACACGAAAAACCACAAAAATTACCCTAGAGAATCACAAGATTATCAAAACAAGGTCACTCAGAAACTACAATAAAGAAACATTTCTGGACATTTTATGGAATACAGACTGGTCTCCAGTGTTTGGAAGTACAAACGTTAATGACGCATGGGTTGGCTTCAGAACCATCATCACAAACATTCTAGACGAAATAGCTCCTCTGAAAGACATACGAATTAAAGCAAGGTCAGACCCATGGATCAACAATGACATACTACACCATCTGGAACACAGAGACAATCTGTTAAAAAGGCTAGCGAAACATAGACAGGATCAAGGTCTGAAACATGAGTTCAACAGGGCCAGGAATAAACTAAGTAGGAAAATAAAATCAGCGAAAACTAATTATTTTCACAATAAGGCAGAGGAATATCAGAATAACCCAAAGAAACTATGGAGGCACCTAAAAACAACAGGCTACAGCAACAAGACAAGGGATTCGTCTAACACTAATATTGCTCTCACCATTAATGATCAGATTTGCCACGATAAACGACAAATTTCAACCTACTTCAACTCCTTCTTCACCTCCATAGCAAACACACTTGCACAGAACCTACCTCAACCTCTCAATAAATACACGACAACAACGGCCACCTTTCGAAATTTCTACAGAGATAAAAACATACACCCAAACACATTTGGATTGCAAAATGTTACACCAAAATACACCTTTGACGAGCTGTCTAACCTAAATGTACATAAAAGCATAGGACCAGACAAAATTCCTGCCAAATTTCTACGAGATGGAGCCATTGGTATAGCAGGCCCCCTAACCCACATCATCAACTTGTCAATTAACACCAACACTGTACCTGCTGAACTGAAGGAAGTCATTGTAACCCCTCTATTCAAGAAAGGAAATAAACTAGAAGTTGGTAACTACAGACCAGTTAGCATATTATGTATTGTATCTAAAATCCTTGAAAGAGCGGTATACACCCAAATTGAACACTACCTCAAACAAAATGATCTATTCTATAAGTTTCAATCAGGTTTCAGATGCATGTACTCGACAGACTCCTATTTATTAGTGGCCCCTCCATCATTGACGAACATGCCTATTACATAAGGCATCCTCTTCAAACACTAATCCGCCGTAGTTTTGAATCTACCGCGCAGAGCATTTAAAAACTGAGGAGCCTTCATCATGAGCGCACGCGACCTCACTCATGGCTTCAGTCATTATGAATTGGGTTCTCACTACGAAAAAACTTCGTAAAAAATAAAAACAAAAAGAAAATAAGAATAACTATCCAATAAGCTTTCCATCATATCGTGGATGTACTTGTGTGGATCTCTGACCAGACGCTGATTCAGGCGTCATTCTTCCTTCTCTGCTCTGCGTTCAGCCTGCCCGGACGTGCCTCCCCACGCTCCGCTAGTTCCGCATTCGTGGCGTCCCTAGTGAGTTTTTTCTCATTTGTTTACTCCAGGATGTATCGAGTAAGGTTAGGATAGGCGTAGCAGGAGTGTCCTGGGCTGGTTGCCCGCAGTGCAGTGTATTTTGGGTCGAGTGTATGGGGCATCTATTTCGGATGTACCCTCGTGGTCCCGTTGTGGACATGTGAACTTTTTCACAGCTGAGTTAGTTTGTGATGCAGGCGGCTTTCACTACGCGTTAGTTAGTGCTGCCTTTTATCTTTCTGATGAGGTAAGCTTTGTTTCTGACGTTCCCAGCGTATTTTTCTTCACTTAGTGAAGTTTTTCTGGGTCCCGAGTCAGTCTTCCCTTGGTCGGAAGTATGTGCTACGGTGGTGTGTTGGCGGTGGTTCCTGTTGTGATATTTCCAGTGTTTGTGTATATTTCAACTTTTATTATGCCGTCTACCTAGGCCTAGCCAGCCGCTCGTAGCTTTGCCACATGTACTAGTGTTATTGTTTATTATTGATAAATATGCCCTACTGTGTCATGTGTATCCGGGTTTTAGTTGTGTATTGGCTAATTCCTCGGACTATAATTGTTTCCTGGTTTAGTTGTGTATTGGCTAATTCCACGGATTATTGAGTGACCTTGGGGTTGTCGTGCGTGGCTCTCCTCGTGTCTCTTGTTGTTCAGATGGTGTCTGTTCAGGGTGGGTTGCCTTCCGGCGGGGTTTTCTCGGTTTCACCATGAAAATCCCGGCCGCGAGCCGTGTTGGGCCACACGTGGTTGTTAACACTGGCTTGTTTCCCCGGCGTTGGGGTGTCTGTGGCTCTCCAGGACTGCGTCTCTGTGGGTGCCTGGTTTCAGGCCTCCTTTGATTCCCGGCGGGATGGCTGTTCCCATCTATAAAACGTTGTTCATGCGGACATACGTTATGTAGTTTTTCTACCCGGTTTTACAAAAACCACTTGAAAAACCTAGCTGTTGTTTTAGGCTTTCCTCCCCGGCGATCTTTTACAAAGAAGTGGGGACAGGAACTTATGGGGTTAACGTTTGGACATCTCACCCGGCGGGTGCACCTGGGAAGGGTGGGATGAACGACTTATGTCTTTCAGTTAGTTAACCAATCCATTTTAGTGATACTATGTGTATCGCCGCCTTTACTCTTACGGCGATTGAAGGTTCAAATTAGGTTAATATATCGATTCTTCTCACCCGGCGGGTGCTCCTAGGTGGAGGAACTAAGGAATTTACAAAATTCGATTTCGATTTAACCACTTAATTTAGTGATACAAGTAGGTATCGCCGCCTTCAAACTTACGGCGATCTTTTGTGACAATTCGTTAGACATCAGATCTCGTATCATCCTGCCCTGTGCTATTCTACTAAAATATTTCAAGGGCCGGTGTCTTTATGGGGGGTTGCTTTGTTACAAAATTGAATCTTGAGACAGTCACCACCACCAAGAGACTATAAGCGCCATGCTGGACCGTTATATTATATCAGAGGGTATTCTTCACTTTCTTTAACAAAAGATTTGTTTAGATTTTCTGAACCCCGCCGCGTAGCGAGCTGTGTTCGTGTCATTACATCTCGTTACCCGGCGGGTTATTAACACTTGTGTGCGAACATGTTGGGTTAACCTTATGAGCATTAATTCCTGGAAATTTTCTTTTTTTCCAGAGCTGAGCTCCGGCGGACCAATACAGACCCGGCGGTAGTTTCCTCCCACCAGTCTCTGTCATGGCTACCGTGGCCCCAGTTTTTGCTTTGTGCACTACCCCTGCTTGTGCTGGTATCCCTATTTTTGCGCATACCCGTTGCATAAGGTGTGTTAAATGTCTAGACCGTTCAAGGGGTCTCTGGGTTATGCGTAATTGTTCTTTTTGCTCCCAATTAGCTTTAAAGGTCCTTTGTGATAATGATAAGACCGCGGCGGTAGCGTTGAGAGAGGTTAGGCAACAGATGTCAGCCTACACTACCATTGTTGCGCATAAATCACTTCAATGTGACAACGTCCCACTTTGGGATAGATTGCTCTCCGAACACCCTCCCCCTAAACGTTCCTCTAGAGTCACGAGTATTAAGCCGGCGGAGACTGGTCAGGGTTCTGTATCCTCTGCTGCTACACCTAAACGCCCAAGAGAGCCTACACCCCCGGTATCCGCCTCCTCGTCTCGGGCGAGATCCCGGTCTAGGTCTCCTCTTAGACACCAGTCATCTAGTCGTGCCTCTTCACCGGCGAGTAAGAAGAGTAGGACGGAAGGTTCCACCAGTGGTCACGGCGAGGATTCCTCTAGATCTAAGAATAGTTCGCGGTCACACCGTAGCCATAAATCCTCTAAAAAGGATTCACATAAACGGAAGTCCTCTCGACATTCACCAACTTCTAGTGCATCTCATCGTACCTCTACCCCAGACAGAGTTTGTGTTAAGGCCCAAGAGTCCAGTGCAGCGCCTGTCCCAAAAGAGGATTTGCCACTTAATATTTTAACTCTGGAATTGGAAAGTTCAGGGGGTTCAGTAATTGAGAATGTTTCAGACTCTCAAGAGAGCGTAGGCCAGGGCCTCGGTGTTTGGCGGTTTGCTCAACCAGGGTCTGATCACCCCCGTCCGACTCAAACGAGTCACACAGTAGCCGATGTCCACAGGGACACGGCGATCCCATCCTCTATCCCAGACTTATCTTGGCAACAAGGTACCCCTGCCTCGGCGGGGTCTTCTCAGGAGGATCAGGAGGAGAAAGACGAAGTTTCTATAATTTCGGAGATGGAAGGACAAGGGTCAGGCTCAGGCTTGGACACCGCACAGGATACTAATGATTCACCTGTAAGTTCTTCATCAAACCAGTTTGTTACGGCACAAGAAATTAATGGGCTGCTTACTCATGCTTTATCTAAATTTTTTGGTCAACAACAGGAAAACCCCACAATGGACTTGGGGGCTCCCAAGACAAGTTCTACGGTACGGCCTCTGATGACTTCGATTGATTAATCTAAGATCCCTAACCCTCCCACTCTGTTAACCTCAGGGATCACTAGGCCTGCTACGGCGGCATTGACAACTTCAAATGTCAGGGTCATAACGGATGTCAATCCACCCCCTCTAGACAAAGCGCCTCTTAGAAAGGTAGCTATGCCCTTACTTTATGGGCCAGACGAGTCATGGGTTGTTTGAACTCCTCTAAACCAGAGCTTGCCCAACCTACTTTGTCAGGGGAACTCCCGGTACCGCGTGAGTGGGTCATCCAGGGCAATAAGTCAAAGAAATTAAGGGCCGTGGATACTTTGGGTAATGTTCTGGACGTAAACATCAAGGCTATACCTAGTTATTATCATCAAGATTATTTTGTGTATGCTTCTAAGCCTGCTTTACCCCCTGCCTCAGCTTCAAAACTATTTTCAGACTGGTCTAAGCTGGATGGGTTTAATGATATTAAGACTCTGTCAGCTCTCACTCCTGAACTAGATTTACAGACCGTCACAGACGACGCAGCTAATCCAGTTTTGAAGGTGGGACAGTTGGGACCAGGACCTTGGGTAGATTGGGAGGTAGAGGCTCAAAACTTTGCAACCACTTTCACTTCTAAATCTTCCCACCAGATACCTCAGGATACTCATTCATGGTTCTCCATGCCGGTGGGTTCTGCCGGCGGAGTCCCGTCAGCTTTGTTTTCATTTCTAGCTGCCCCTAAGATTAATCTTTGTGAGCTGAAGGACCCGTTCACTACCCCTACCCCTACTCACCTAGACAGAGAATTTAGGCTACGGGGAAAAGCTTTTCGCCTGTTCTCGCAGTACATAGTATCTCAGCAGGTGGCTAAGTCTTTACTACGGTCCACTCAGGCAATCGCAGATGCGGATGCTCGAAGATCGGTTGAGTTATCCCGGCGACTGATTCTTCAGTCGTCAATCCAATCCTTGGGTGACATACGTACCGCCTTGCTTGAGGCGGTACGAGCACGACAAGATCTTAGGATGTCGTTAGTTCGCAAGCTACCTGATCGCATTGCTAATCAGGTGGTTATGTCACCAGTGCTTACTCCCTCTTTAATGACCCCTGAAGTGTGGCGAACAGTGTTCAATATGGCACAGGCCGTTAAGCACAGTCCCACCCCTTCTAAGAAACCTGCATTTAACTTCCCCAAACCCAGGCCTACTACTAAAGCTCAGCCAGGGGGATCTAAACCCTTTCTTCCGCCTAAGTCCTCCCACTCCCCCCAGGGTCAGTTCAGGCATAGACAGAGTAGGTTTTCAGGTCAGAGAGGACGCGGCCAACATAAACCAGGTCAGGGCCAGTCTTCGGCCAACACCAGCCAGCCGGCGAAGCGTCCAGCACCAACCCCACCATCAAAAAACTAAAGTCTCTCTCACTCCCGGCGCCTACCTTAAGGCCGGAGGAACCGAGGGTAGTACAGCCGGCAAACCCTTGTCTGCTAACTGGGTCGTTCTGAACGTGTCACCAAGCATGGCCATTAAACACTTGGGCACGGATGGTGGCACGCAAAGGCATCACTTGGCAGTGGCTCCGGCGACCTCGATTACGTCAGCCGACAACGGCGAATTTTGTTTCTTTAGAGGTGGAGTCACTAGCCCAGGAAATGATTGCCAAGAATATCATCATCCCGGTCCCCCCAAATTACCCTGTATTCACGTCCAAACTATTTTTGGTTCCCAAAAGGGACAGTGTTCAGATGAGGCCGGTCGTAGACCTGTCTTATCTGAATCTTCACATTCACAACGAATCTTTCAGAATGTTAACAGTACACCAAATCAGGCTAACACTTCCGCCGGGAGGTTGGATGTGTTCACTAGACCTGACAGACGCCTATTGGCACGTATCGATCAACAAAAGATTTCAAAGGTTTTTGGCCTTACGGATCAGGCACCAAAATTTTGTTTTTCAGAGGATGCCGTTCGGCTTGAACCTGGCACCTCGATTATTCACAAAACTAGTCCGGCAAGCCCTGATGCCATTGTTAAAACAAGGGATCAGAGTGTTGTGGTATCTGGACGACTGGCTGGTGGTGGCAGAGACACAACAATTATGCATAAAACATGTCAATATCATTTTAAATCATGTCAAAACTCTAGGGTTCAAGGTAAATCTGGTAAAGTCAAACCTTGTTCCCTCACGAGTACTTCAGTGGATAGGGCTGGTCTGGGACACCGCCGCTCTCACTCTGAGTCAGAGTGTGGACAATCGCAACAGGTTTCGCAGGAAACTGTTCAGGTTTCTTCACAGTCTGACTACGACGCGAAGGGTCTGGGAGTCTCTGGTCGGCTCTCTCAACTGGATTCAACTAACTGTCAAGTTGGGCCGGTTGAAAGTAAAACGATTAATATTGGAAGGCAACAAATATTTCCCGCTCTTACCGGCGGGAAAATTATGGCCCATCCCGAAATTAATCCACACCTTACTAGCGGTCTGGGTGAAGAGGGAAACATTGCACTCAATAATGTCATGGACCTCTCCTCCACCAACGGTATGGGTAGACACGGATGCGTCAGGCACAATAGGGTGGGGATTTCAGTCAAATCAGGGGCACCAGGGTCAGGGGCTTTGGTCCCACTTAGAAATCTCGCACATCAATGTCAAAGAATTACTAGTCCCCTTGTATTTCCTTCAGGCTCACGGCCCGGCGTTACGGGGCAAGTCGGTGGCCTTCAGAATGGACAATCTGAATGCAGTCCACTGTATTCAGAAACAAGGGTCAACGAGGTCAAGGAAGTTGCTAAACGTGTCGGAAGAGATTTTTGCTCTAGCCAACAGTCTAGATATTTATCTTCACGCATCTTATCTCCCAGGCGTAGCGAACGTCTGGGCAGACGCTCTGTCCCGGAGACAGAGCACGACAGTAGAATGGGAGCTCAAGCAACCCATTTTCAACCTAATGATTGCAGAGCTCTCCCATCCACAAGTGGATCTTTTTGCGTCCGAGGAGACTCACAAACTCCCTCTATACCTCACCCGCCGGGCGAAAACGCCGGCAGGGGGGCCAGATGCCCTAGTGACAGACTGGAACAGATGGAGCTCCATCTATCTGTTTCCACCGCCAGATGCGTCACTAATGTGCCACGTAGTGAACAAACTACGAGATTATCGAGGCTTAGTCTCGCTAATCGCGCCACTGTGGCCGGCGCAGTTGTGGTACCAGCAATTGAAAATGTGGTGCCCGGACCCGGTATCGCTCCCGGTCGGGTATTTCCACTTAGACACGATTGGCAACCTAGCGACCTCGCTGACTTTTGCATTATGGACATTCAGGAGGCCAAGTGGCTAGCACCATACGGTAGAGATGTAACCAATAAATTACTCAATCAATATACTCAGTCTACAAAACGACAGTATCAATCACATTGGCAAGCCTTTACTTCTTGGATCGTTAGGACAGAACAAACTGTACCCTCAGTGGCATTAGTTTTTAATTATTTGAATTATCTGTTTGAGCAGAAACGTTTATCTGTGGTAACATTAAAAAATCACTTAACTGCGATTAGAGTGCCCTTTTTAGACCTTACGGGTCTTTCCATACCGGTAGCGGAGGAAACAGGTTTTATGAGAGCATGTTTTAAACCCCGCCCACCTCCCCGTCAGCTCATGCCTACTTGGTCTCTGGACAAAGCTTTGTCTTTGCTTCACTCTCGTCTGTACCAAAATACTGCAGACTTTGCATTACTCTTAAAAAAGGCTGTTTTCCTTTTGGCTTTGGCCACCGGAAACAGAGTGTCTGAGCTGACGGCGATGAGCAACACACCTAATTGTCTTAGGTTTGGTAGACTTAATGAATGTATTTCCATTGCACCCTCCCCAGGTTTTGTAGCCAAGAATGAGCATAGTGCACACGTGTTTTCTGAGTTCACGGTGCCGGCGTTAAAAAGGGGAAAGGTGCATCATAATTTAAGTCCAGTGCAAGCTCTAACCAAATATTTGAGAGTAGCTCCTCGAAACCCCCAAGGTGCTTTATGGGTAGCAAGTACGGGTAAACGCTTACTTAAACGGCGATTAGCCTCTCTTCTGGTAGAAGTCATTAAAGAAAGTAATCCCGGCGTTGTGGGTCGGGCCCACGATTTACGCAAATGGGCAGCCTCTTTACGTTTCCTGAAACATTTTTCAGTTGAAGACATAGCGTCCACGCAGTTGTGGGCGTCTAATCATACGTTTCTGTCTAGATACTTGTCAGTTGCTCTAGACAAACCTTCCTTACCATGTATAGCTTTAAGGCAGAGGGTCTAGGTGGCCCTGCAGTCACTTTTGTTTACTTTCACGGGAAAGGGGGGGGGGGGGGGGTGCAGTCAGTTGACATAGGACACCCTAGACCCCGCCGGAGTATGAGAGCTGTGATACAATTTAAGGTTAAAATGTGATATGAAAATTTCTCAGTGAGAAATTGTGCTACAACGGTGTTGTTAGAGTAGTTTAGCTGGGAAAGCAATTTAATATTAGAATAATGGAGTTCCTTTGCAATTTATCTCCAAGTTTATGTTGGGGTTTATTATGTGCACATGTAAACTTATAACTTGTTATTTTTTGTCACCACTCGTTGAGTGGGGTGCCTTTGTAACTACAGATCTGTGTTCAGAATCTTCAGGGTTACCCATTTTTTGTCAGGCAGGCTTCTTTGAAGCACGCACCTGCCTGAACCCCCTTTTTCTTGTATTTTTTCGGCCTACGCCGTTGTTAAATATATTTTCAAAAGTAAGAATACTATGTGGTTGTTTTTATTATCTGCTTTTCTAGAGTTATGATATGATTACGAATATCCCCCTCCAGTCTTAGAAATCAGGCATGTTCGTCAATGATGGAGGGGCCACTAATAAATTATAGGTTTGACTCCTGTAAGGAGATAAAGAAAACCTAATATTTAGTAGTGGCCCCGTAATCATTGACGACTGGGGCCCTCCCGACCGTCCCCTTCCCATTCGTTGATGTATTGAGGATTTTGGTTTACTTGATATGTCAGTGAAGGAAGAATGATGCCTGAATCAGCGTCTGGTCAGAGATCCACACAAGTACATCCACGATATGATGGAAAGCTTAATGGATAGTTATTCTTATTTAATTTTTGTTTTTATTTTTTACGAAGTTTTTTCGTAGTGAGAACCCA
The DNA here is from genome assembly GCA_032716605.1 of Paralithodes platypus. NCBI lineage: Eukaryota > Metazoa > Arthropoda > Malacostraca > Decapoda > Lithodidae > Paralithodes > Paralithodes platypus. The sequence goes on along the minus strand of CM064532.1, from coordinate 1,213,551 downwards.
ATTCATAATGACTGAAGCCATGAGTGAGGTCGCGTGCACTCATGATGAAGGCTCCTCAGTTTTTAAATGCTCTGCGCGGTAGATTCAAAACTACGGCGGATTAGTGTTTGAAGAGGATGCCTTATGTAATAGGCATGTTCGTCAATGATTACGGGGCCACTACTAAATATTAGGTTTTCTTTATCTCCTTACAGGAGTCAAACCTATAGTCTCATCCACTTAACGGATCACATTCGTAAAGAAATTTCTAAAGGTAACTACACCGGTATGGTTCTTCTTGATCTACAAAAGGCGTTTGACACAGTAGACCATGATATCCTGTGTAATAAACTACAAGCAATGGGCATAGGATCTGTGAACTGGTTTAAATCTTATCTTAGTGGTAGAACCCAAAGAGTCAAAATTGACGATATTACATCTGATCCTATGCCAATTAACTGTGGGGTCCCGCAGGGAAGCATCCTTGGTCCCTTACTCTTTCTCTGTTATGTGAACGACATGGAACTGAGCGTCTCATGTAAATTATTACTGTATGCAGACGACAGCGTGCTCCTGGTTTCAGGAAAAGACCCAATAAGTATTGCCGCTTCACTTTCCAAAGAACTAGAATCATGTAGTGAATGGCTAGTGGACACTAGACTATCTCTTCACCTGGGCAAGACGGAAGCCATCTTATGTGGAACAAAACGCAAACTGAAAGACATTGTGGGCTTCTCGGTCAACTGTAATGATATTCCTATAACAACAGTGTCACAAGTTAAATATCTCGGACTAAAACTGGACGCGAGTTTGTCAGGTGAAACAATTTTGGAATCTATCCTGAGTAAGTGTAGAGCACGTATAAAATACCTGTATAGACAGGTGGGATGCTTGCCCGCGGCGACCAAAAAGACCCTCTGCCAAGCGCTTGTTCAATGTCATTTTGACTATTCTGTGTCATCCTGGTACTCTGCATCATCTAAATCAGCACAGCACAAACTTCAGGTCACTCAAAATAAAATGGTTAGGTTCATGCTGAACCTATGACCCAGATCACATGTTGGCCAGGAACAACTTCAGTCACTAGGTATGCTCAATGTCGCTGACAGGGCCAAACAAATCAGGCTCACTAATGCCTTCAAAATTTTCTATGACAGAGCTCCAGAGTACACTTACACTTAGTTACACTTAGTTGTATTCCGTCCGTTAGTGACACAGTTGAGCTGGGGCTCCACTGCGACCAGGCAGCTCCCTTTCTTCCACTCTCCATTCCAGAAGTCGGTTGGAGTTGGTGCTGGGGTATCCTGGTGTTGGTGGCCGGTCCGGTATTTTGGCCAGCCACATGTCCAAGTGTTTCTTGAAGGTGTCTGGAGACACCCCGGTCATGTTCCTGAGAGGGGCTGGTATACAGTTGAACAGTCTGGTTCCATTGTATGGAAAGCTGTGATGGATCAGGGATTTGATTTTTGTTGTTGATCCCGGCGTAGTCCTCACATAGCACAGCCTCCCTCGCCTTTGGTGCTGAGTCTCTTGGATGTTTGGATTTGGTACCTTTTTTTCCAAAATCTTCCAGACGTAGATGATGATGTATCTCTCCCTACGTCTTTGAAGTGAATACAGCTGCAGCTCCCTAAGTCTCTCCCAGTAGTTAAAGTGTTGAAACCCATGGATTTTACTGGTGAATGTCCTCTGGGTGGCTTCAATTTCTGTTATTTCTCCTACTTTTTGGGGAGACCAGAGCTGGGAGCAGTACTCCAGTCGTGGTAGGACCAGTGACTTCCACAGTGTTAGCATACACCTCTCATTTCTTGTGTGGAAGGTTCTCAGGATCCAGCCTGCTATTTGTTTTGCTGTTGTTGTGGCTTTGGTAATATGCTGGGAAAAAGTGGCGTCACTGCTCATATTTACTCCCAAGTCCTTCACTGTGTCCTTGGCGGTAATTTCTTGCTGTCCACTTTTGTAGTTGGTGTCGTTTTGTAGTGCTCTCTTGTTCCCGTACCTTAGAAGCTCGAACTTGTCTCCGTTTAGGGCCATGTTGTTTTCTTCTGCCCACTTCAGGATTTTGTCCAAGTCTTGTTGTAGTAGCTGAGCATCATGTTGTGAGGTGATTTTCTTCATGAGTCTGGTGTCGTCTGCAAACGATGTGGCTGTTGAGTGTTCCAGGTCCCTGTCGATGTCTCCTATCATGATGAGGAATAGGAGAGGTCCCAGTACTGATCCTTGTGGTACTCCGCTGATGACCCCACCTGCATCTGATAGGCTTCCTTGAACCGTGACTCTTTGTTTTCTGTTGGTGATGAAGCTGTGGAGCCATCTTCCAAGGTCTCCCCCTATTTCCAGTGATTTGAGTTTATGTAGAAGGATCCCATGGTCCACCTTGTCAAAAGCTTTGGCGAAATCTAGATATATGACGTCTACATTTTCTCCGTCTTGAATATCCTGTAGGATTTTGTCGTAGTGTGATAGTAGTTGTGAGAGGCAGGAGCGGCCTTTTCTAAAGCCATGTTGCCCCTCGTTGAACGCCTCATTATCTTCCAGGAAGCTGACCATCTTAGCTCTTATTGTTCTTTCTATGATTTTAATAAGATGTGACGTCAGCACCACTGGTCTGTAATTTTTGGCTATGCCTTTACTACCCCCTTTGTGTATTGGTGTGACATTACCTTCTTTTAGGGATTGTGGTACATATCCAGTTTGGAGGGACTTGCTCCACAGCAGTTTTAGAGGCAGGGCTAGCTGATGTTTGCAGTTTTTTAGCAGTTGGGCATGAAAGCCGTCTGGTCCTGCCGCAGAGTTTGGTCCAATCTTGTCGATGGCTGCTATTATGTCCTCTGTTGATACTGTTACCGAGGAGAGTTGATGTGGTGTCTCTGGAGCGTTGCCAAAGAAAGTCGTTGCATTCTCGATTTTCTTGTCTTCATTTGGCGGGCTGAAGACACTTTCATACTGCTGTTTGAGTATCTTGGCCATTTCGGTTGGGTCACTCTCAAGTTCGCCCGTAGGTTTTGCAAGTGGTCCTATTGTTGTGGTGTTCCTGAGTCTCCTTTTTGCGTATGCATAGAAGAATTTGCTATTTACTCGTATGTTTGCAACTGCTTGTAGTTCTTCGCGTGTTCTTTGCTCTTGGTGTGACTGGATGAGTTTACGTTCAACTTCATCGAGCTCTTCTTGTAGTTTGGTGATATTGTGCGCATAGCTGGTCTTCCTTTGCTTGGCTCTCAAGTACGTCCTTTTCTTCATTAGTATTTTTCTATCTCTGGGAATCTGCTTGATCTGCTTCCTGCTTGATTTGGGTGGTATGGTGTTTTTACAGGTCTCCAGGCATTGTTTCTGGAGGATACTGAGAGTTTCGTCGACGTTTTTATCTTCGAATAGTGCCCTCCAATCAGTTCCTGCCAGTTCTGCTCTCAGTCTGTCCCAGTCTATATCTTTGCTGTAGAAGTTGAGATCTTTCAGAGAGGTGCAGGGTATTTGGCTTGATTCCTGTCGACATCTTCTTAGTGGTGTGGCGGCTGGTGTGGGGGTTCTAACTTTGATGAGGCTGTGGTCGGACATTATAGTTTTTACAGTTTCGTACGAGTGTACCAGGTCGAAGTTGTTGCCAAATAGTAAGTCCAGTGTGTTGTTGCCTCTTGTAGGTTCCTCGATGTATTGCTTCATGTATGCAGTGTCCATGATAGTCATTAGCTCCTTGGCTTGCTGTTTTTCATCCCTGGTTCCTCCATCTATTTTCATGGTTGCCCAATTGATGATGGGCAGGTTGAAATCTCCTGTGATGATGACATCTGTAGCGGGAGTTGGAAGATTTTGTAGGAGTGATTGTATTTTCTCTGTGACCTCCTTGAAAATTTCCCCTGTGGTGTTTGGAGGTCGATACAAAATTATGATGAGCATGTCGGTTTGTCTTATGTGTACTGCTAGTAGCTCTGTTGTGCCGTTTGAGAATGCAACTAAAGTTTCGGTATTTGCAGCCATATCCTCCCTTAGGTAGAGTGCTACTCCTCCGTGGCTTCTGTCCTCTCTGTCGGCTCTGAATAGAGTGAAATTATGGATATTGATCTCTGCATCCAAAATGTTTTCGTTCAGGTGTGTTTCTGTGAGGGCTAGAAAAATTGAGTTGTCTTCCTCTGCAATTTCTTCCAACATAGGGACTTTACATTGATTGTTTCGTGGGTAAAGTCCTCTGATGTTGCCCACAAAAAACTAGTTAGTGGTAGTTGCACCTTCCTCTGTGGTTCATGTCTGGCCCCTCGGTTTGGGCTAGGAATCTCTCCATTATCACTTGAGACTGTTTTTCCACTTCCAGAAGACGTCCCATTACTACCTCTAAAAAAGCACCTTGGTCGGGCATAGCCGTGTGTACCGCTGCTGGTCTGACCTTGTGAGTTTGCTGGATGGTTGGCCAGCTTCTGAGGGCATTGCGTTGGCTTTCTATTTTTCCTCATGTGTTGGTGTGTAAGCAAATTCCCTTTGAATGTGTCCTGTAGCGTGTTCCCTTGGTTTGTTGACGTAGTTTCTGGGCGTCAGTATTTTGGTTCCCTTGATGTGTGGAAGATTGCAGTCTCTCATAATACATGCCCTTTTGTTGAGTGAGATTCTGCATACATATGGGTGGTAGTCGATGCACTTCCATCCACGCTTGCAACCGATTCTTTCATCCCGCCCGTGCTTCATGAATTTTGCACATATTTTTGGGTGGTCTTGTTTGCATCCCATGCCCACTACTCCATATCGGCATTCATTTCTTAGGTAGAAATTGCATACTTCTATTCTTTTCCTCCTAATATCGGTGCCCCTGTATTCAGCTCTGGCCCTAGGTCTCCATGAATTTGTATTTACAGCACTAACCTCACCTGTTCTACTGTATGTAGGAGCATTATGGCTGCATCCGTTGCATGTGGGGTGTGTGCTCGTTGGGGTCCCCGACCTCACCTGTCTTGCTGAATTTTGAGGGGGCTCTGCCGTGTCTGCTAGTGTTGCGGGGTGGGGGCTATGGGCATCTGGCATTGTGATGCTAATATTTCCTGGTGTGTTCCCCAGACCTAGATCTAGGCATATAGCCACGTTTGTTGTGTTACTGGTATGGGGGTTGTCACCGTCACTCTTGCCTAAGGCTACTTCTGGGCTTATGGGTAGGCCTTGGCCTAGGTCAGTGTCCCCAGTTAATTCCTTGGTTGTTGGAGTATTGTCAGCTGGCGTGTTGGTGACAGCTTTGTTGCTCTGGAGATGAACATGGATTTTTCTTACCTTATTTATCGCTCCAGAATTGGTTATTCGTTCCTTGTGTTGGAGAACGGCTGCTTCTGCCTCGGCCACCCACTCACCTTTTGTGTCCAACTTTGTTAGGCAGCATGTTTTGCACATGAATTTCCTTGCCGTTTTTGCATAGTTGAGAATTTGATAGGCAGGTAGTTCTGTGCAGAAATAGTGCAGCCAATCCTGGCAGTAGTCGCATTGGATTGCATTTTTTTCACCTGCGAACTTGATTCCGCAGTCGGGGCACTCTGGGTCGGATTTGTTTTGATCCCCGTCCATTGTTGGCGTCATGTTCTTAGTCACTGTTTTTTTTTTCTCTTATTTTCACTTCAATCCTTCTGTTTCGGACTTTGTTTCTTGTATGTGTGCATGTGGGTTATTCTGTCTTTGGTAATCACCGATTGCACTTTCTTTACGAGAAACACTTGGTAATGTATGGATGGAATGGATTAGCCAAGGCCTATAGAGATTGGAACTACCAAAGTTCACACTAAGAACTATTTACGGGTTCGTAAGTACGGGTTCGTAACTACGGGTTCGTAGTACCTAAAGAATGATTTTGTTAAAGCAAATGAGAGGAGTGGACATAATACAAGAAACAGGATGTTTAATTTTAAGGTCCCGAGAATCCAAGGACAGGGTAAGCAAACATTCTTCTTCACCGCCATCAAAGACTGGAACGACCTACCCCAGTCAGTCCGTGAAAAGAGAACACTGTATTCCTTCAGACGTAGCCTGAAGGAACACCTGAACCGGACAGCTGCGAGAAGGGAGCACCAAGCTTATGTCTACTACTAAGGCCCGCAGTACCAGATAATCGTGCGATCCCTTCGACGAAGGATTCGCACGTCGGATTCGCACGTGAAGGTGGTACCACCAGTTGTTGTTGTTGTTGTTGTTGTTCCCCAGGCTGTCTGGCTGAACAGCCCCAAGGTCTCGAGCAAGGCCATAAACGAGCGCCCCCACAAAATCCTCCCTGCTTACCACTAACAAAGCCCGGGTGACCGAAGCCACTCCAAGGCAGGGAGCTGAGGAGGCACGTGCGGAAACGCTCGGGAAACCAAAGCCCTGTGCCCCTCCGCAATTATGAAGGGAAAGTTGAGGGGTAAGGGAAAAATGTGACGCTTTGGCTCCCAATCTGCCAACTTCTAGGTTGGCAGTAGGGAGGTCAATCCACGGAAAAGACGCCGTCACTTGAGATCTAGAAGATATATAAGTAAAAGGAACAGTCAGAGTAAGCTATGGGTATGGCAGAGATCGCTCAGTTCTCACTCGGATAGACCAGCCCATCACCACATGACTAGAACCCAATCCTCTCAGCATCAGCTAGGAAAGGCCCTAGAAAGCCGCCTTTGGCGGGGGGATAGCTCCCCTATTTCAACTCCTTTCGGGGTTGGGCACCCGCCCAGTTGTTTCCTTGTGAGAATCTCTCGTGCGATGCCGTCGGACGTAAGCCAGGTCGGACGTCGGACAGGTAAGCCTGTCAAACTCGCCGCGGTGCATTTCTTACGGTTGGTATACCTGAGGAACGTTTTGTTTACAAATTACTGCCTCGGGCAGCCTCACGGGAGTACAGACGGAATCGAATCGTAATAAAGTGATGGTCCCTGGTGTATTATTTACCCAGTTTATTGCATTAATCTTATTATTCTGTATTTAGGACATTCTCAATTGACGAAAATAAGGTAGCCTAGGCCCTAGTGATTCCCCAGAGGACCATTGAATTTCTCTTAGCCTAATTTCCCTTCAACCACCAATCAATTTTTGAGTTTAGGAATAGCCATGGGGTTGTGGTATGGATTTTCGCTGAATAATTGGGTTGTGCTTGGCTCTCTGGAAAAGTGGCTTGGTTATAATATCAAGCAAACTTTTCTGTTATATTCAAGCCTAGCCCTGTTCACCTGTTCCAAGTAGATCTAGGCCTATGGCCATAAATTGTGAAATCTAACCTAGCCTATCTCTAACTCAAAAAGGGCCAGAGCTAGGATAGTGGGCTGTAAATTGCCATAGGCTATCTATCCCCTGGCTGACCCTTCCCAAATGGGAAAGGTAAAGCTTCGAGTCCTCCATTTCATAGTAAGAAATGCTTAAATTGGACATAGGCTATGAGCAATTTTGATGAGAATTTAGCCTAGGCCTACCCTATATTGTTAAAGTAGTTATCTTGATATATTAAAACTACTGAAAACAGGGTAGGCCTAGCCTAACCTTAAGAGGTTACCAGGGTTGGATTTTGGACGATGGGTTAGGCATGAGAGGCTAGTGGATTATTTAGTTTATAATAACCATGGTAACCTAATAAAACTAATCTATTTTAGCTATCCAAGCGAGGTAACCTCCGACTCTCCGAGTTTTTCCAAAAATTTAGCAGGGAGTGTTTGGATCACACAATTGTTCTCATCGGCTTTAGACATCTAGGGATAGTCACCTATCCTAGCCTAATTATAGAAAAAGATTTCATGGCTAAATAGTATTTTTTAATCTCCATGGGACTTGCATATTTAATCAACATGTAGCCTACTCTTTAAACAATGCAAAATTGTTGGCAAATTAATATAGCCAAGGTTAGGTTAGCTAATGGGGAAAACGATTTCTGAGTTAACCTAATCTACAAATTTGGAATAGGCCTAGGCTATGATAGGTTTCTTGAAGTAGTGTAGCCTAACGATACTCCTTACCACATTTTACCACAGCTGCACCAATTTGCCCCAAGTTTTATACTGTACAGTTCTGCTACATGAAAAGTGCCAGGTTTTAATCTAGTACCATTCAGTGGCAGTGCAGCAATATCATGAAGTTTCGGGTTTCAAGTTAATAGTAATGTGATCACCCCCTTTGACTAGGCTAATATAGAAAACCATTTATTTTCAATACTTATTCTGCATCAAATTGACACCTGCCCTGTCTACAGTACTATACAGTACCAAAAACAGAAAGTCTAGTAGGCAGGTTTACTTTTATAAATGACTAAATATATGATGCTTGGACAATTATAGGTACCGCATAAAGAATGAACAATATATTTCATATAATTTATTGCAATTCTTACATACATAGGTACCCGTTATATAATATTGTATCATCTAATCACAACTGTTGTATGCTTCCATATGGATAGGTCCTTAAGACCGCTTCATCAGATTTTATTCGCCCAATTAGCCTACTAACCAGGTAAGAAAATTCACGACATTACATTATACTTGCTTGTATTTTTGGCTTGGAATCCTCATTTGGTGACCATTATTATCTATCTATTTGAGGCATAGGCCTATTTCCTGAAATAAGTCTTGCAATTGACGAGGATGGGTGTGAATGGGATATGCCGTGTGTGGGCCAGTCAGCTCTGCAGACTCGTTATCTTATGTTCATTTATGGAAGTATTTCAAGTAAGCCTAGCCCAATCAGGGAGAACATGTTAGTCCCTATTTATTGCCTACTTTAGTAGGGTAGGCTGGTTAGGCCTATATTTTTTAATCCAATAGGCCTAGCCTATGTTAAAATAGTCAACGATGGCCTTTTTACCTAACCTAACAAAACAATTATAGGCCTAGCCTAGGCCTAGTTAAAAAGGCTGTCCAAGGTCTCTTCAATTTTTACCACTTTTTCTTTCAATATCTGGGACTTGTTAACCTAGGTACCCCATTGTTGGCTATTTTAACATAGGCTAGGCCTATTGGATTAAAAAATATAGGCCTAGCCTACCCTACTAAAGTAGGCTATAAATAGGGACTAACATGTTCTCCCTGATTGGGCTAGGCCTAGGCCTACTTTAAATACTTCCATAAATGAACATATATAACTGAGTCTGCAGAGCTGACACGCCCACACACGGCAGATCCCATTCACACCCATCCTCGTTAATTGCAACTTATTTCAGGAAATATGCCTCAAATAGATAGATAATAATAGTCACCAAATGAGGATTCCAAGCCAAAAATACAAGCAAGTATAATGGAATGTCGTGAATTTCCTTACCTGGGTAGTAATTGGGCGAATAAAATCTGATAACTTGATCTACAATTTGTCAAGGCTGGCCGACATAGGCCTCAGGTGAAGGTGCCTGTACAACGGCTCCTGTCAAGTTCAACATCGTCATTGAAGATGACGATGTGCTAATTGTAACCCATATTAATATATACACTTAGTTACACTTAGTTGTATTCCGTCCGTTAGTGACACAGTTGAGCTGGGGCTCCACTGCGACCAGGCAGCTCCCTTTCTTCCACTCTCCATTCCAGAAGTCGGTTGGAGTTGGTGCTGGGGTATCCTGGTGTTGGTGGCCGGTCCGGTATTTTGGCCAGCCACATGTCCAAGTGTTTCTTGAAGGTGTCTGGAGACACCCCGGTTATGTTCCTGAGAGGGGCTGGTATACAGTTGAACAGTCTGGTTCCATTGTATGTAAAGCTGTGATGGATCAGGGATTTGATTTTTTGTGTTGATCCCGGCGTAGTCCTCACATAGCACAGCCTCCCTCGCCTTTGGTGCTGAGTCTCTTGGATGTTTGGGTTTGGTACCTTTTTTTCCAAAATCTTCCAGACGTAGATGATGATGTATCTCTCCCTACATCTTTGAAGTGAGTACAGCTGCAGCTCCTTAAGTCTCTCCCAGTAGTTAAAGTGTTGAAACCCATGGATTTTACTGGTGAATGTCCTCTGGGTGGCTTCAATTTCTGTTATTTCTCCTACTTTTTGGGGAGACCAGAGCTGGGAGCAGTACTCCAGTCGTGGTAGGACCAGTGACTTCCACAATGTTAGCATACACCTCTCATTTCTTGTGTGGAAGGTTCTCAGGATCCAGCCTGCTATTTGTTTTGCTGTTGTTGTGGCTTTGGTAATATGCTGGGAAAAAGTGGCGTCACTGCTCATATTTACTCCCAAGTCCTTCACTGTGTCCTTGGCGGTAATTTCTTGCTGTCCGCTTTTGTAGTTGGTGTCGTTTTGTAGTGCTCTCTTGTTCCCGTACCTTAGAAGCTCGAACTTGTCTCCGTTTAGGGCCATGTTGTTTTCTTCTGCCCACTTCAGGATTTTGTCCAAGTCTTGTTGTAGTAGCTGAGCATCATGTTGTGAGGTGATTTTCTTCATGAGTCTGGTGTCGTCTGCAAACGATGTGGCTGTTGAGTGTTCCAGGTCCCTGTCGATGTCTCCTATCATGATGAGGAATAGGAGAGGTCCCAGTACTGATCCTTGTGGTACTCCGCTGATGACCCCACCTGCTTCTGATAGGCTTCCTTGAACCGTGACTCTTTGTTTTCTGTTGGTGATGAAGCTATGGAGCCATCTTCCAAGGTCTCCCCCTATTCCCAGTTATTTGAGTTTATGTAGAAGGATCCCATGGTCCACCTTGTCAAAAGCTTTGGCGAAATCTAGATATATGACGTCTACATTTTCTCCGTCTTGAATATCCTGTAGGATTTTGTCGTAGTGTGATAGTAGTTGTGAGAGGCAGGAGCGGCCTTTTCTAAAGCCATGTTGCCCCTCGTTGAACGCCTCATTATCTTCCAGGAAGCTGACCATCTTAGCTCTTATTGTTCTTTCTATGATTTTAATAAGGTGTGACGTCAGCACCACTGGTCTGTAATTTTTGGCTATGCCTTTACTACCCCCTTTGTGTATTGGTGTGACATTACCTTCATTTAGGGATTGTGGTACATATCCAGTTTGGAGGGACTTGCTCCACAGCAGTTTTAGAGGCAGGGCTAGCTGATGTTTGCAGTTTTTTAGCAGTTGGGCATGAAAGCCGTCTGGTCCTGCTGCAGAGTTTGGTCCAATCTTGTCGATGGCTGCTATTATGTCCTCTGTTGATACTGTTACCGAGGAGAGTTGATGTGGTGTCTCTGGAGCGTTGCCAAAGAAAGTCGTTGCATTCTCGATTTTCTTGTCTTCATTTGGCGGGCTGAAGACACTTTCATACTGCTGTTTGAGTATCTTGGCCATTTCGGTTGGGTCACTCTCAAGTTCGCCCGTAGGTTTTGCAAGTGGTCCTATTGTTGTGGTGTTCCTGAGTCTCCTTTTTGCATATGCATAGAAGAATTTGCTATTTACTCGTATGTTTGCAACTGCTTGTAGTTCTTCGCGTGTTCTTTGCTCTTGGTGTGACTGGATGAGTTTACGTTCCACTTCATCAAGCTCTTCTTGTAGTTTGGTGATATTGTGCGCATAGCTGGTCTTCCTTTGCTTGGCTCTCAAGTACGTCCTTTTCTTCATTAGTATTTTTCTATCTCTGGGAATCTGCTTGATCTGCTTCCTGCTTGATTTGGGTGGTATGGTGTTTTTACAGGTCTCCAGGCATTGTTGCTGGAGGATACTGAGAGTTTCGTCGACGTTTTTATCTTCGAATAGTGCCCTCCAATCAGTTCCTGCCAGTTCTGCTCTCAGTCTGTCCCAGTCTATATCTTTGCTGTAGAAGTTGAGATCTTTCAGAGAGGTGCAGGGTATTTGGCTTGATTCCTGTTGACATCTTCTTGGTGGTGTGGCGGTTGGTGTGGGGGTTCTAACTTTGATGAGGCTGTGGTCGGACATTATAGTTTTTACAGTTTCATACGAGTGTACCAGGTCGAAGTTGTTGCCAAATAGTAAGTCCAGTGTGTTGTTGCCTCTTGTAGGTTCCTCGATGTATTGCTTCATGTATGCAGTGTCCATGATAGTCATTAGCTCCTTGGCTTGCTGTTTTTCCTCCCTGGTTCCTCCATCTATTTTCATGGTTGCCCAATTGATGATGGGCAGGTTGAAGTCTCCTGTGATGATGACATCTGTAGCGGGAGTTGGAAGATTTTGTAGGAGTGATTGTATTTTCTCTGTGACCTCCTTGAAAATTTCCCCTGTGGTGTTTGGAGGTCGATACAAAATTATGATGAGCATGTCGGTTTGTCTTATGTGTACTGCTAGTAGCTCTGTTGTGCCGTTTGAGAATGCAACTAAAGTTTCGGTATTTGCAGCCATATCCTCCCTTAGGTAGAGTGCTACTCCTCCGTGGCTTCTGTCCTCTCTGTCGGCTCTGAATAGAGTGAAATTATGGATATTGATCTCTGCATCCAAAATGTTTTCGTTCAGGTGTGTTTCTGTGAGGGCTAGAAAAATTGAGTTGTCTTCCTCTGCAATTTCTCCCAACATAGGGACTTTACATTGATTGTTTCGTGGGTAAAGTCCTCTGATGTTGCCCACAACAAAACTAGTTAGTGGTAGTTGCACCTTCCTCTGTGGTTCGTGTCTGGCCCCTCGGTTTGGGCTAGGAATCTCTCCATAATCACTTGAGACCGTTTTTCCACTTCCAGAAGACGTCCCATTACTACCTCTAAAAAAGCACCTTGGTCGGGCATAGCCGTGTGTACCGCTGCTGGTCTGGCCTTGTGAGTTTGCTGGATGGTTGGCCAGCTTCTGAGGGCATTGCGTTGACTTTCTATTTTTTCCTCATATGTTGGTGTGTAAGCAAATTCCCTTTGAATGTGTCCTGTAGCGTGTTCCCTTGGTCTGTTGACGTTGTTTCTTGGCGTCAGTATTTTGGTTCCCTTGATGTGTGGAAGATTGCAGTCTCTCATAGTACATGCCCTTTTGTTGAGTGAGATTCTGCATACATATGGGTGGTAGTCGATGCATTTCCATCCACGCTTGCAACCTATTCTTTCATCCCGCCCGTGATTCATGAATTTTGCACATATTTTTGGGTGGTCTTGTTTGCATCCCATGCCCACTACTCCGTATCGGCATTCATTTCTTAGGTAGAAATTGCATACTTCTATTCTTTTCCTCCTAATATCGGTGCCCCTGTAATCAGCTCTGGGCCTAGGTCTCCATGAATTTGTATTTACAGCACTAACCTCCCCTGTTCTACTGTATGTAGGAGCATTTTGGCCGCATCCGTTGCATGTGGGGTGTGTGCTCGTTGGGGTCCCCGACCTCACCTGTCTTGCTGCATTTTGAGGGGGCTCTGCCGTGTCTGCTAGTGTTGCGGTGGGGGGGCTATGTGCATCTGGCATTGTGATGCTAATATTTCCTGGTGTGTTCCCCATCCCTAGATCTAGGCCTATAGCCACGTTTGGTGAGTTACTGGTATGGGGGTTGTCACCGTCACTCTTGCCTAAGGCTACTTCTGGGCTTATGGGTAGGCCTTGGCCTAGGTCAGTGTCCCCAGTTAATTCCTTGGTTTTTGGAGTAGGCCTATTGTCAGCTGGCGTGTTGGTGACATCTTTGTTGCTCTGGGGCTGAACATGGATTTTTCTTACCTTACTTATCGCTCCAGAGTTGGTTATTCGTTCCTTGTGTTGGAGAACGGCTGCTTCTGCCTCGGCCACCCACTCACCTTTTGTGTCAAGCTTTGTTAGGGAGCATGTTTTGCACATGAATTTCCTTGCCGTTTTTGCATAGTTGAGAATTTGATAGGCAGGGAGTTCTGTGCAAAAATAGTGCAGCCAATCCTGGCAGTAGTCGCATTGGATTGCATTTTTTTCACCTGCGAACTTGATTCCGCAGTCGGGGCACTCTGGGTCGGGTTTGTTTTGATCCCCGGCCATTGTTGGCGTCATGTTCTTAGTCACTGTTTTTTTTTTTTTTTTTTCTTATTTTCACTTCAATCCTTCTGTTTCGGTCTTTGTTTCTTGTATATGTGCACTCACTAAGTGTTTATGTATGTTATTCTGTCTTTGGTAATCACCGATTGCACTTTCTTTACGAGAAACACTTGATAATGTATGGAGCTACAGTGTGACGTGGCCTTGACCTTGATAGCATGTTATATTAATAGTTTCGTACATTATGCAATTGATTTGCATTAAAGAATGTCTTCTGTAACCTTTAATTTACGAATTGAAACAATAATACAAATAATAAAATTCAATTAGCAAACGAAGGGATCCGACGACCATCGAAGAGAAGGGTCGAAGGTCCTCTTCAGATTCCAATAATATTGGACGTAAACGGTCGCGGCGACCGTTTACGAAAGCATTCGCTAAGCCAAACAAATCCCAAAGAATGTTTCTATACTACGAATTTTGAAAGGAAGGATACCTTCGAGGGAAGGGAACATTTGGTACTGCGGGCCTTAATGCGACATAAGAGATAGACAAACCAAACTGAAATGATTACTGATTACGGATTACTGATATTTACTAAAGGATGTAAGGTATCTTAAAATAACCCCCTAGAAATACTTTCTCTAAAGTATCTATTTCTTTATCCTCCCCATTTTTCCCCAGCTAACCTAATCCCACAAGGACCCCAATGGAAATACGCCTAACGGCCTTATTGGGCTATCCTTAGTTGGAATTATGCAAGGCTGGTACATGTCATATTTGTAACAAACTATGTGGTACCAAATCTGTAAATTGCTAACTGAATAAATATTATTATTATTATTATTATTATTATTATTATATAGGTGTAGAACGAATAATTTAAATTTAAGAGACAGGAACAGGCATGTAGGAGGAGATATAAAATGCTTACTATGTAATGCTGAGATAGAGGACATCAAACACTTTATTTTATGGTGCCCTATATATATAGAAGAGAGAGTAAAGGAAACAGCGCTACAACAACCTTACGTTGAGGAGGAAAATCAAGTGATAGGAAATCTACTGTTCAAAGAAGAAAACCAGGAACGAGTGAAGAAGATGTTATATGGGATGTGGAGAACAAGAACCAAGAAAATGAAGGAGCTGGAATAAGAAGAAATCGATTATAATGCAACATATAGAAAAAAGAAAAAGAAATACAATATAATATAACAGAGCACGTCACAAAAGGAAAATTACAAGAACCTCTCAGGGAAGGGCCATTGTTAAGGCATTACTTCCCGAACCACATCTGATCTGATATCAACCTGTCTTTAGGGTTAATTGGAACAATCAACAAGCAAACTGCACATTTAAACAATAAGAAGAAGAACAATCAACCTGTCTTCATTTTGGTTTTTAGGGCTAAAAGCAGGTTTGTTTCACCCAGAAAATAGAAGCTTTGGATAAAGCAAATAGAATTGCTAAACTTACATACCCGGTAATATCACAAAGTTGTAATAAGATACTTAGGCTATTGGAAAAACATATTGGAAAAGTAGGCCTAGGGGCTATTGGGTTTAATGTTATTTTAATACCACGAATTTTGTTGATATAGGCCTAGGCCTATTTGAAGATAATATTGAAAAATACCCACTTCACAGACAAATACACCAAAAATCTAATATATAGTCCTGCAGTAGCCTAGTCTCCTTGAATGCTAGGCTACCGAAGATAAATATTGAATCTAGGCCTAGCCTATGCTCTAAAGATCATAAGAAAATTTGTTTTAACCCTCGGTAAAACCTAATAAAAGAGTAGCCTATGGTAGGCCTACTAAAATGTCTGTGGTAAACTATCAATGGAAGTTAAATATTACTAAGCTATAATGAATCAAATAAAATCAATCTAAATGAATACTCTATATCTAAATTGAATTCAATCTGAAACAAGCTAATTTATATCCAAAGGTCTCACATAATAAATGTATATAATTATAGGGTAAGGTTATAAGGGTTAATATTAGCCAGGAATTAACTCACCAATAGTTCCACGTGGCAATGAGGCAAGGGAGAACGTTTTACCCAATATGGTGGTGGACAATGGGGAACGAGACTTCGGTCCCGAGACACGAGTCAAGTTAAAGAAAGAATAAATGATTACATGGGAATGGACATGAATATTATGCTTATCTATCAGTCAGTCATGATGTCGATGAGAGCGTCGTGATGGTGTAGCTGTGTGTATTGCTGGATGTGTATTGTGATTAGAGGCACAAAAGCACGATCAACTGAGGGCGGAAAATTAGATGTTAACTGGTTGGTGTTCGTGAAGGCTCTGACGTACCTCAAAAGCACACCTTGCTGCCTTGGCAAACCGCCAGGAGCCCAAATTATCGTACCGCATTTAGGTAGCTCTATACGATAAATTATATTAATATATACGATAAATTCATATATACTACATAAGACCATGGCAATATTGCTTAATAGCATATTAGGCCTTTTATAACTTAACTTATTTACAATCTTATAATATACGATCTACTCGTCCTACGTCGTTCTGTAGGAGAGATTATGACGTCACAGAGACATAAGAATCACAAAAGAGTCATATTCTATCGTATTTATACGATACACTCCCCCCACAAAAAAGACCTGAACCCCACCTTAAACCTAAAGTTGCCCAGAGGCTATCTTCTGACGCCACAAGTCAACGGCGCCAGCAGCAGCGCGTCTGGGACGCGTCCCGGTCCGAGAATGATCACCATCAGTAAGAGGCGAGTCGTTCCTTAGAGAATTCTCGGACCCAGCAATAACAGGTGGAGCCTCAGATTGCAATGCGGAATCTAGCTCCAAAGCGTACAAACGTGCGATAGGACGAACAGTAGTTCCAGTGGCTGTCTTTAAAAGCGCCACCCGCTCTACAGAGTCTGCCCCCTTGTATACCTCCAATACGCGGCCTAATTTCCAGTATAAACGAGGACTATCTTCTTTAATTAAAACAACGTCACCAACTGTAGGGGCCGTTGGTCTACCAGAGGGAGTAACACTCCTTTCCCTCAATGCTAGCAGATATTCACTAATCCACCGTTTCCTAAAATCCTCGATTATCCTGGATATATACTGGTATCTCTTAGACACCGCTACCGCAGAGTACAACGAGGGATCCTCTAACTCTACTATGGACTGAAAATCAGATGGAAACGCAGTCAATGGTTTTCCATATAGCAAGTGAGCTGGCGTTAATGGTAGTGGTTCTTGCAGGTCGGTGTACACATATGTAAGCGGGCGATCATTCACGACTGCCTCTATCTCTGTGAGGACTGTCGTCAACTCACTCTTCTTTAATAGAGCACGTCCTACAACCGCTCTTAGTCCTGACTTTACTATGCCGACACACCGTTCCCACATTCCACCAAACCAAGGTGCCTTAACTGGAATGAACCTCCATTCGCACTTTTTCTCTCCCAAAAAAGTGATGATAGTAGGATCACTACTCATATCCTTTAGATATTTTGATGCTTGGACATAAGTGGGAGCATTGTCGCTAAGAATGAGTTGAGGGAATGAACGACGGGCACAAAACCGTCTGAACGCCAGCATAAATTCCTCGCTAGACATATTATCACATAGTTCTAGGTGTACCGCTCGAGACGTCGCACAGGTAAACAATAATATATAAACTTTCTCATGCTCCCTCGTCTTCAATGCCCCTGTGTAATCTAATCCTACCGCTTGGAAAGGTTCTACGTGCTTTACACGGCATTCAGGTAGGGGTGGAGCTGGTCCAGTTGCATATGGTTTACCCTTTAGTCTCTGGCATATTACACACTTTCTCACTACGCGTCGAACTACTTGTCGAACTCTGGGTATCCACCATGTGAGACGTAAAATTGATATAATATGACATACCCCGTAGTGTTTTACTTCCCTATGTGCACGTATGATCAATAGATCAGTAACGTGATGTCTTGTTGGCATAAGTATAGGTCGGTTTGTGCCGTCTGGTACACCCGACCACTTCAGGCGACCCTCACACCTGATGAGGCCATTGTCTAGGTGCAACCTTAGTTGACGCACTATATTAGGCATTAATGTCTTATTCGAGCCTTTCAAGGATTCTAATTCATTGGAAAAGGTTTCTACTTGAACCCATTTGATCAAAGTTACTTCAGCTGCTTTAAATTCACGAGCATCAATGTTGTGACCCCTGTTGCAGAGTTGGCCCGTTACTTTAAGCTTGAGATTGGATACATATCGCAACACCCAAGCTACAACTCTGACTAGTTTATTATAGTCACCGAATCTTGCCCACTTCATGATAGGACCCGGTGGCTCATTTGGTTGGGCTGTAACTGCCACTGTTTCCAGTGGCAGAAGTCCCTCACCAACAGCATGCCATATCGTCCATTCACTTTCATGGAGCAGCCACTTTGGACCATGCCACCACAATTCGGACTTCATTAACTGGTTAGCCGTTATACCCCTAGTTATGAGATCACTAGGGTTTTCCTTTGTATTTACATAATGATAAGCAACGTCTGGCAAAAGGGCTCTAATCTCATCTACCCTATTCCGCACATAAACTGGCAGAGACTTCTTGCTATGTATCCAGTTGAGTGCGACCTGACTATCGCACCATACGTGAACGATTTCAATATTTAATTCGCTCTCGTATGCTGCGCGTACATGTTGCACCAGACGTGCTAATAGCAGCATGGCAGTCAATTCCATTTTAGGGATAGTTACCTTTTTAACCGGGGCTACTTTGGCCCGGGCTGTAACTAAATGTGCCCCAAATGAAGTAACAACATATATGGCTACCCCGTATGCCGTGGCGCTAGCATCGCAAAACGTGTGTAACGTAACGTCACCGAACGCCGCCACTTTACGAGGTATAGGTTTAGTACATAGGATGGCATATTCATTCAACAACAATGTCCCTTGGTCATTCAGGTCCTCGGGCAAACTGTCATCCCATCCTATTTTACGTCTCCAAACTTCCTGCATTAGAATCCTAGCTCTTATGGTAACAGGTAATGCTAGACCCAAAGGATCAAAAAATTGCGCAACTTTGCTCAACAGACTTCTTTTTGTGTGCGCTCCTGTCTGCTGAGCAAAAGACCTTGTTTGAAAAGTTAGTATGTCATGTTTAGGTTGCCAGATCATCCCCAAATTTCTGGACTTTTCCTGGTTAAGAGATGCCGTACCATCCACCTGTATTAAACTCTGAAGATCTTCACTATTAGTAACCCACTCGCGGAGAAATAGATGTGCATCCGCAAACAATCTGCGTGCTTGCCAGTATGCACACAACAAATCATCTTGACTATCGCTAGTACCCTGCAAATTGTCAATGTATAATCCGCGAGATAGTTTACTTGTGTCCTCATGAGTGTCAGCTAGATGTTTTCTGATTGTGGCATTTAACAAAAACTGCGAGCAAGTGGCCCCAAAGAGTACAACCCGAAAACGGTATATTATGATGGGACTTTCAGAGTCGCTAATGTCGCTGAACCAAAGAAAGCGGGTAACATCTCTATCTTCCTCCTTTAGCTTGACCATCAAGAATGCTTTCTCGATGTCACTGGTATAGGCATACTTCCCCAGCCTAAACCGCAATAGATGTTGGGACAGATCCGACACCATGGACGGACCTGTCAACAGGCAGTCATTCAGACTGGGTTGTTGACCTTGGTGGGCAGAACAGTCATACACCACCCGTATTGGTGTGGTGACGCTGTCTTTTCTTTACCCCATGATGGGCCAGATAGTGAACCCTACCCTTCTTACACGGTTCCTCGACATCGACTCTCTCAATAAAACCCCTATCCTCATAACTCCGAAATACATCGTCATACGCCTGGCGCGTGCTCGGTTCGTTAGACAATTTCCGCTGCAATGCGCGCAAGCGACCTAATGCCAAACCATAGTTGGTAGGTAGGCTTATCTCACTGTTCTTCCAAGGTAAACTAACTTTATATTGCTTGTCTGAGGCACAGTAGCACACAGACTCGTCAAACCTTTGTAGCGCAACTTCCGAGTCATAATCAGTCTCCATAGGATTAATGCCTATGTGATCCAATCTCCACAGTCGTTCCAGGTCGAACTCGGCAGCCATCTTAGGGTCACTAGGTTGGGAATCCTCCCTTCCCAACTCCTCTGCCGCGGTTACATTGACTCTATATATCGAGACCGTGTCGACCAGGACCTTTGACTGTGTAGTATGCACCTTTCCGCTCATGCAGTATCCAAATTTTGTGGGGATTAAAATTACACCACACATCTTTTTAAATCCAGGGTATACTACTTCATAATAATGATCCACACCAAGTAGAACATGCACCTCACTCTGATTTCCCATGGGATCTGACAAGTTAACCCCTTTGCTACGTAATGCGTGTTCCACCTTCTTCACACCCACAGATACATATTCTGGTAGGGTGTCTACTACGATACAAGTCATAAAGTACCGGTTTTTACGATAGAAATATGAAATCTCCGCTATCTCGTAGTCTTGTTTATCAGTAACCCCTGTGAAGCCCTGTAATCGAAGAGTCTCAGCCCCTACGATTCGGTGCTTCAATCCCACTAGTACGGACCTCTTTATAAAGGAACGTTGAGATCCTTGATCTAGAAGTACCCGACAAACTTTGTTAATGTCATTAGCTTCCATGGGAATCTGTATTGTGGGCAATATAGTGGTGTCTTGCGTGCTACCTAGTGCCACAGTTGTAGTACCCTCATTTTTGACGTCTTTGACTTTATCTGCAGTAGGACACAACTTATCAAAGTGATGTCCTTTGCAGTGCCGACAGGGCCTTAAGTATGTAGCAGTACATTGTCCCTGCTTACCATGTTCCCCACTTAGACAACCTACACATAGCTTCAATCTTCTCGCCTGTGCTAGTTTTGTCTCATTTGTCGGGTATTTTACACAGAAACTCCATTTATGTTTGTTGTTACATAGCTTACATAGAATCTGAGCAGGTTTCTTATACACACCCTCTTTCTTTACTTTAGTCCCCACTGTCATGCTTACTGTTCCCCTCTTCTCCACATTCTCACTCCCTCCCGACACATACATTCTCCCTTTGTTCAACTGTAGATTATTGATCTCCTTACTGAACTGAGTTTTGAATTCCCCCAGCTCAAATGATCTTACCTTATCAAGTATTGCCATAGGAAGCTTCTGACGCAAGATAATGACAATCATTTCCTGCGTGGTAAGCCCTAGGGTATCTAGCGATCGAGTATGGCACTCCATATTTGCCCTGAAGTTTGTCAACTCATCAACCTTATACTGTGGTTCTGCGAGCCCCAACAAGGCAACGACATGGGCCATCTTCAACTGCTCTCTATCCCCGTACGTGGACTCTAATAAGTGTACCGCTTCAAGATAACTACCACCTACTACTGCAAAACCCTCTATTAAATGTAAGGCCTCTCCTTCCATTTGTCCCTTCAGATAGTGAAACTTGCGGACATTATCCAAAGAGGATTCATGAACCGTAGATCGAAATACGTCCCAAAAAGCTAACCACTCGGTTAACTTGCCCCCAAATGTAGGAAGATTGAGCTTTGGGAGGTGTACAGTATGTTTTGGGTCAGCCCTTCTATGGGCCTCATTATCGCCTCCCTTCTTACTTGCGACAGCACGCTGTAATAGGCGCTTCGCTCTAAAGACAGGTTCGTCATAGAGGGCGCGATTATCACACTCTGTAACTATCTCTTCCTCCTCTATCATGTCAGCCACAATCACCTCACTCAGAGCCGTAATACGACCGTGGGTAGCCTGGACGTTATCTAATCTAGCCTCCAATTCCTCTAGATCAGCAGTAGTGATGAAAGTGTTTAAGTCCACAATTAGCCTATTTAACACTCCCCGAAGTCCCGCCCTTTGATTTTTAGGGGCTTTGCTTAGCACCCCACTAGACGGTGTCTCTTTATGGTCTTTATCCATTTTGCATGTGAGCCTATAGGCTATGTATCTAAATATCACGTTACAAAAACAACGGCCAAATAATAGGCTACTTAAGAGACGCCAACCGGCGGACTTCTATGTTATGGAGAAAAAATAGTACACTATATAGCAATACCTACTAATGGATCATATTGAACAAGAAAAAATGTTAGGTCAGGTCATATGTCACAGGAAGTCTGAAACTGAAAAGAACATTACTGGGGAAAGACGATGGGTGGGAAGCAGGACTTAGGCAGGCGCAATGACACAACCCCGGCGTCCCTCTCTAGCCAACGCTTCGTTAGCCCTACAATTTTGTTATATAGGACTTGATTGGTGTCTAAGTCGAGGTGGACACCATCCTGGTCGAGGTCTCGGATGCTGAGTGTTATGGAAACAAAGCGGTGCTTCGTTTCTATTAACCGACACCTCAGGGCGCGGTTAACAGAATTTTTTATAGCCTGATATTCCGCAGCTGAGAACCCTCGGACTTTCGTCCGGCTCTCAATTGCCACGATCTTGCAGCTTCCTCCGGACTCACGCTCCAGATCCAGCGCCACCTCTTTAATTGCGTCAGCTAACTCGCGGGGCACTGTACCGGGGCGTATATCATTGCCACCTATAAACAAAAAGATCATATGTGGCCTAAACTGTACCACTTGCCCCCACTGGGGGGAGGCTTTCAGGGTGTCAACGGTTGCTCCCGGTACCCCGAAGTAGGTCAGCCGGAAGGTTCTTTCCCCCTCTGACGCCCGATACGACTCAGTACCTCCGTCAGCTGCCCTTAGCCTAGTGGCATAAGAATGTCCCACTATGGCTATTCGCTGAGGTACCGGCGCCTGAGGTACAGGAAGATAGCCAAGCCCTACCCCTCCGGGGTCCTTGCTCCTGCATCCCTGGGCTAATCCCTTGCTCATTGCCTAAGATCCCTTACTGGTAGCTAGTCCCGGGTCTGGGCACCAATGTGGTAAACTATCAATGGAAGTTAAATATTACTAAGCTATAATGAATCAAATAAAATCAATCTAAATGAATACTCTATATCTAAATTGAATTCAATCTGAAACAAGCTAATTTATATCCAAAGGTCTCACATAATAAATGTATATAATTATAGGGTAAGGTTATAAGGGTTAATATTAGCCAGGAATTAACTCACCAATAGTTCCACGTGGCAATGAGGCAAGGGAGAACGTTTTACCCAATATGGTGGTGGACAATGGGGAACGAGACTTCGGTCCCGAGACACGAGTCAAGTTAAAGAAAGAATAAATGATTACATGGGAATGGACATGAATATTATGCTTATCTATCAGTCAGTCATGATGTCGATGAGAGCGTCGTGATGGTGTAGCTGTGTGTATTGCTGGATGTGTATTGTGATTAGAGGCACAAAAGCACGATCAACTGAGGGCGGAAAATTAGATGTTAACTGGTTGGTGTTCGTGAAGGCTCTGACGTACCTCAAAAGCACACCTTGCTGCCTTGGCAAACCGCCAGGAGCCCAAATTATCGTACCGCATTTAGGTAGCTCTATACGATAAATTATATTAATATATACGATAAATTCATATATACTACATAAGACCATGGCAATATTGCTTAATAGCATATTAGGCCTTTTATAACTTAACTTATTTACAATCTTATAATATACGATCTACTCGTCCTACGTCGTTCTGTAGGAGAGATTATGACGTCACAGAGACATAAGAGATCACAAAAGAGTCATATTCTATCGTATTTATACGATAATGTCTTTTTCGTAACAAGGTTGTCAATACGGTAACGGTAGGCTACTTTCAGTCATCGATAGCTCTAGCCTAAAAGGCTAAAGATCATATGAAAATGTGTTAGGCCTAAACCCTCGGAAAAACCTAACATAAAAGTAGTAGCCTATGGTAGGCCTAGGCTAGCCTAAAATTTAATTTTCGTAACAAGGTTGTCAATACGGTACTTTCCCGTTATCAATGTACAATCAAGCTGAAGATTGCAGAGTAAACACCATAGACTTCATCGACTTTTCTTTCACCTTCGTAGCCTATAGGCCTAGGCCTAATCGACAGCCATTTTTTTTTGGTCAATATTTACGAGTCGGCGTCGCACCACAGCTGGGATCTCATTTCTAATGATAGTTTTGGGTTCCTATCATTCTATGCTTCATTGCTAGCCTAGGCCTTAGGCCTAGCTGCCTATATACTTTTTATGGTAAATGTTTATCACCAACCAGTGACGAGTTTTTCAGGTTATTTTTTGCATTTTACTATTTTCCCATTTAGGCCTACCCATTATCCATCAATCTTAAAACACGGCCCCCGATAGTGGGGAGGGCTATGAAGATCAGGGAAATTGCGGGGTAAAAGCCGTAAATAAAGGGGTAACATTGGAAGAACTCTGAAAATACAATATTGAAAAGTAACAAAACCTGAAAATGGAAAAACCCGAGCCAAGTTTTTACCAAACTTGGCTCAGGTTTTTCAATTTTTCAGAGTCCAAAATCACAGTAGGCTAACCTCATTCCGAAAGTTGGCTCGGGTTTTTTTGTTTTTCAACGTGGATAAAGCCAGTAAGAATGTGGTTAACATTAGCCTAACCCAGGGATTCCCAAACTCTTCAGCTCATTGACCCCTTAATGAAGTTTCAAATTATTCATCGACCCCCAAACATTTTAAAATAAGAATAATATAATATGTTGCGAAAAAAGAAACGTATTAGGCTACATGCATATTATGATACAATACATATGTGGAATTATAGTAGTACCTTAATATTAGTATTAGTAGAGTTTAATGTCTTCATTTTGTATTTCCAAGTCAAATGGTGTAAGAATTCATTCAGGCACTTGCATTTTCTCCAGGTCTTCAAAGCGCACTTTAAAGTCTTCAATCAATTTGTCCAGGTATGCGTATCTTTCTATGTCACCATCTGAAATGCTTTCACTTTCTGCCGACTGTTGTAAGTTCGAAAAATACTGAAAATCTCTGTGCCATTGACGCTTTAAACCAGCCTAGTTTGCCTTGGAAGCCCAGTACAATTGTCCTGTCCTGAATAATGGTAACATCTTTACCCTGCAGACGTTTCTGTGCCTCATTAAACTTTGAATATAGGTCTGCCAAATAGAACAGAGCATTCTTACACCTTTTCAGCTTTTCACATAGAGATGGGTCTACATCTTTTGAAACGTTCCTCACCTAGCCATTCATAGACCCCCTAGCCATTTATCGACCCCCTTTCGACCCCTGGCGATTCATTGACCCCTTGGATGGTCGATATCGACCACTTTGGGAACCCCTGGCCTAACCTAACCTAGTATAATGGGTGGGGGCTGCCGCCCCCAGCCCCCCACACCCCCGCTAAATCCATGAAATCCGAGCCAGGTTTTGTCATTAACCTAACCAAATAACCTAACCTAACCTAACCTAGCATTATGGGGTTAACATTAGCCTATCCTAACCTAACCTAACCCGCTAAATCCCTTAAATCCGATCCAACTTTTGCCAAAGAAAAACTAGCCAACTTTCGAAATGAGGTTAGGCCTACTGTGATCTTGGACTCTGAAAAATTTAAAAACCCGAGCCAAGTTTGGTCAAAACTTGGCTGGGGTTTTTCTATTTTCAGGTTTTGTTACTTTTCAATATTGTATTTTCAGAGTTCTTCCAATATTACCCCTTTATTTACGGCTTTTACCCCGCAATTTCCCTGATCTTCATAAAACAAGAAAAAAACATATTTTCCCGTGGATAAAAAGTATATAGCAATGAAGCTAATGAAGGAACCCAAAACTACCATTAGAAATGAGATCCCAGCTGTGGTGCGACTCGTAAATATTGACCTTTTTTTTATTTTTTTTATTAGGCCTAAGGGATTAGTACTCAACCAGCGGGGGTGTGGGGGCAGCAGCCCCCACCCATAATACTAGGTTAGGTTAGGTAAGGTTGTTAGGTTAGGCAAATGTCTTTTCAAATCACTATCGGGGGGCGTGTCTCAACATCGATCGATAGGCCTAATGGGAAAATAGGTTTTCCCGAGATTTCTAATTAATTACAAACACTAGGCTATAGGCCTATATTGATGCAAATGACCAATTTTGTTTATAAAAAACACTCGGAAAATTTGTGGTATTAAAATAAAAAAAATCCAAGTATTGTGATACCAGCAGTCCTGTAGGCCCTATGGCTCGAATCATCGAACGTTAGCCTAGGCCTAGCCTAGCCTATAGGTTTTTCAAAAACAAATAAATAAATTACAAAATATAGAGAATAGGGTTTTTAGACACATAGGCTGTTAGGGGTGCCCAGATATGCCCAAAGGGTAATCTTAAGGGGTGAAATCGGAGCCTCATCAATGGAGGCGAGAATTATGGAAGGTACGGTAATATAAGATAGGCCTAGGCCTATCTTAAATATTTAGTAGGAGAGGAAAGGGTAAATGTTTATCACCAACCAGTGACGAGTTTTTCAAGTTATTTTTTGTTGTTTTTTATTTTTTATTTGATACACAGTGTTGTTTAATACCAAGGACTCGCATTTTACTATTTTCCCATTATCCATCAATCTTAAAACACGGCCCCCGATAGTGGGGAGGGCTATGAAGATCAGGGAAATTGCGGGGCAAAAGGCGTAAATAAAGGGGTAGCCTAATATTGCAAGAACTCTGAAAATACAATATTTAAAAGTAACAAAACCTGAAAATAGAAAACCCCGAGCCAAGTTTTGGCCAAACTTGGCTCGGGTTTTTCAATTTTTCAGAGTCCAAAATCACAGTAACCTCATTTCGAAAGTTGGCTCGGGTTTTTTTGTTTTTCAACGTGGATAGGCCTAAAGCCAGTAACAATGTGGTTAAAATTAGCCTAACCTAACCTAGTATAATGGGTGGGGGCTGCCGCCCCCACACCCCCGCTAAATCCATGAAATCCGAGCCAAGTTTTGTCATTAACCTAACCTAACCTAGTATTATGGGGTTAACCTAACCTAGTCCCCGCTAAATCCCTTAAATCCGAGCCAACTTTTGCCAAAAAAAACCCGAGCCAACTTTCGAAATGAGGTTACTGTGATTTTGTACTCTGAAAAATTGAAAAACCCGAGCCAAGTTTGGTCAAAACTTGGCTCGGGTTTTTCCATTTTCAGGTTTTGTTACTTTTAAATATTGTATTTTCAGAGTTCTTCCAATAGCCTATTACCCCTTTATTTACGGCTTTTACCCAGCAATTTCCCTGATCTTCACTATCGGGGGCCGTGTCTTAATTAACCCGCTGAGTGCCAGGGACGTATATATACGTCCTAGGGTGTTGTCACGCCCAGTGCCAGGGACGTATATATACGTCCTCGCCGAAAAAAAATCGGAGCAGCGAAACGACTGCACCTATGGCTTTCATATTTTTACCACATGTACTATTATGGACATAAGTCCTGCTACACCTGCCCAGCAGAGAATCGTGAACTGTGTTGGTAACATTGCCGGACCCCCTCCCGACTCCTTCCCCACTCTATCACCCTCTCTCAGCAAATCTCTCCCTTCCTCTTTCTTTCTTGTTTCACGTCTACAAGCCCCTCCCCCTGGATTGTTTCCACCACCGTGACTACTGACTATAACCACGGTCCTGATGTGGCGGCGTCTACGCCGTGGGGCCACCTCCCGAGGCTGCCAACCGCGGATGGCTGCCGACCCTCCACAGCCGAAGACAAAATCAACGACCAGTGGAGGAAAACCGGATGCCGGCCGCGGGGAGCAGTTTCGGGAGCCAAACCGTCACAACCATCCCCTGCCCCCTCCCTGGGGGCACGGGTCCTTGGAGCGGCTTCGGTCGCGCCGGGAATTTCCACACCTCTCACACCACACACACACATCACACAGTTTTTCCTACACCGAGAAATGACTCTCCGGCTGTCATTTCTCGAAGACTTCTTCTAGCCGGAGACATTGAGAGCAACCCAGGACCCACGTTCACATACATATGTCCAACTTGCTCAAAACCCATCACTTCGAGTCGCCATACTAAGGGTTCAGTTCTCTGCAATTCATGCGGGAACTGGACCCACTTCACCTGCACAACACTTGCCTCCAAGAAACACTACACAAACACCTGGACCTGTTCCTCATGCCCCTCCCTCTCCCAGTCAAATCCCTCACCTAAAACCCGTCCACCTCTCCTCCCCAACCCACCTAACCTTCCCATATCATCCACTCCCCCCCCTAAAACCCATCCACCTCTCCTCCCTAACCCACCTAACCTTCCCATACCATCCACATCCTCAACTCAACACACCACACCCCATCCTAATCCATTCCAACCCCCCCCTCCTGCTCCCCAATTCCCCCCCTCACCTTACCCTGCCCAACCCCCAGCCCCTCCCTCACCCCCACCCCCACCATCACCCCCACCATCACCCCCACCCCCACCCCCACCCCATCCTCGTGCAGCAGCACCCAACATACATCGTGCACATAACATTAACATTCTTCAACTGAACATAGATGGCATCAACACAAAGAAACACGAACTCTCACACTTCATCAAACAACACAACATACACATTGCCATCTTACAAGAAACAAAACTCCGCACAACACAAAAAACACCCACATTTCATAATTTCACCACCATCAGACAAGACCGGGCTGTCGGCGGGGGCGGTGGACTCATCACCCTGGTACACAAAGAAATATCATACATAGTAACCAGTGTACAAACCAAATCACTCCTCCCCCCAAATGATAACACAACAGAAATACAGTCAATTAAAATACGCACTGGCAACAACTCCAACATAACCATCATAAACACATACATCCCTCCCCAAACATCCCCTACAGTACCAAATGAATACAGACCACACTTACAACACATCACAAACACCACACACACCCCACACATCATCCTGGGTGGTGACTTCAACGCCAAGACGTCGGCCTGGTTTGTCGACAACCCCGACACAGACAGAGGGCTGGTACTACAAAACCAAACAGATAACCTCATCATCCTTAACGACATCCATCAACATACCCATATTCCTCACCAAGCCCTCTATAACCCATCATCTCCAGACATCACCTTTTGCTCCCCAGAACTCGCCCCCACAACATTCTGGAGGGTGGTCAGAACCTTAGGCTCTGACCACCTCCCGATCATTATCACCACCAAAACCAGACTCACCCCAGCTAGCCACAAACACACATACACCAATTATAAAAGAGCTAACTGGGAAGCATTCACAAATGAGACAGAACAACACTTCACAACTCTAAACAGTACACCCATCACTAACATCAACAATGCTGTACACATACTCAATAAAACTATCCAAAACGCTGACAAGAAACACATTCCAAGAGGTAACAGAAAAAGACACAACCCCAACTTCACACCAGAAATTCAAAACCTCATCAGACAACGCGACATACTGAAACACTCCCCAGCACCCCACACACAAGACATCACACAACAAATTCAAGCACTCAACACCCAAACTAACAACAAAATACAAGAACAACAAAAACTAAATTGGAATAACTTCCTACAAACACTTGATCACAAACCAAACCCCAAAAAACTATACAAAACACTAAACAGCATCACACTTTCCAACAGCAACACAACACAATCACATGCTGCAATCACAACAACAGACTCTACTCCTTCATGTAAACAACAAGCAAACACTCTCATCAATCACTTTTCACATGTCAGCCACCTAAAACCTCACAAAGACGACCAACGTGTCATCCGACGTAAGAGACAATTCCCCACAGACCCTGACTATACACCCTTCACCAATCACCAGACAAAGCATATCATCAACAATCTCAAGCACTCACCCGCCTGTGGCCTAGACAACATAAGCAACATACACCTCAGACACCTGGGACCACAAGGCATACAAGCACTCACTAACATATCAAACTACAGCTATTCACACAACACAATACCAGACATTTGGAAGCATGGTATCATCATCACATTCCCCAAACCCAACAAAGACCCCACGCTACCCTCCTCGCACCGCCCCATCACACTCCTTTGCTCCCCCTCCAAAGTCATGGAACGCCTAGTATTACAACTAATTACACCTGACCTACCCCTAGCTCCAACACAACATGGCTTTAGGCCACTGCACTCCACAAACACTCTTCTCACAGACCTTACACAAAGAGCTTTCGACGGCATCAATTCAGCTAGACCACCACACAGATCACTATTAGCCACACTCGACATTAGTAAAGCCTTCGATGCCATCCCCCGCCACAACCTAACAAACAAAATCTACAACACAAACATGCACAACAACACAAAACGGTGGCTGGCCAACTTCCTAGCAGGCAGATGTGCACACGTATCTTTTGCCGGTCAGTCATCTAAAATCAGAAACTTTCCAAACGGAGTCCCACAAGGATCCGTCCTATCGCCCGCACTCTTCAATCTGTACATGCACGATATAACTACACCCAATACGCCCCAAATAAACTTAGCCTCCTATGCAGATGACATAACACTCACATGCACACACCATAACCCAAAAAGAGCAACAGATCTCCTTCAACCCTATCTCAACACACTACATGGCTGGTGCACTACAAACAGACTTAATCTAGCCCCAGCCAAATCCACCGCAACCCTGCTCACAAGTTGGACAGGAGAACACGAATACATCCCTCAACTCACCATAAACAACACACCCCTAACACATACACACACACCCAAAATCCTAGGAGTAACATATGATACTCATATGACATTCAAACAGCACACCACAAACATTAAAAAGAAACTGACACCCAGACTTAACGCCCTCAGGTCACTTGCTCACACAAAATTTGGACACAACAAAGAAACTACCACCACAGTATATAAACAATACACAAGATCAGTGATGGAATACGCAAGCCCAGCCTGGGCTTCTAACCTAGCTGAAACACATCATAAGACCTTACAGACTATTCAAAACAAAGCCCTGAAGATCATTACAGGCTGCACAGCTACTGCACCCACAGATCACCTACATCAAGAAACCAAAATCCTCAAAGTCAAAGACCATCTGGACATGAGAGGCACTCAATTCCTGGCAGCAGCCTCCACGAACCAAGACCACCCACTAAACTACATGGCAACAACCCACAGACACCAAGAAATATCAAAACAACACCCAGCACACGGTATCACACACAATTATTGTCCTCTCTCCCTCCCTGCCCACCCCGAACCAACTTCCAGAAGCACATCCATACTCATATCTCTCACCGATCCATCCACTCACTCACAGACAACACGCAGCTGCATGCACGACCTCCCAAAATCCATCCTCCCTTCCTCGCGAGGACAGAGTCCACCTGGCCAGGCTGAGATGCGGACACCATCCAGCTCTCCTGAGCTATCAGAAGAGACTGGATGACTCCGTTGTCGACGCCTGCCCGGGATGTAACACAGCACCCCATACCATTAAACACATCATAGAAGACTGCATTTCACACAACCACTTACGCCAACAACACAATCTACACTCAATGAGAGCTCTGTGGGAAAGCCCGATCGTGGCCATGGCCTTTCTCAGGGACTCGGGGCTGTTCGGCCAGGCAGCTTAGGGAACAACAACAACAACAACAACAACTAATAATAAATCCAACAACCTAATCATGAAGTAGGATATAGATGCATTGGTTAAGGAATTTTGTAAATAATGAAAATGTGGGAATTCCCCTAATGCAAATAAGAGTATAGTTGGCCCTTTATTATATATAATATTTAATGTCCAGTTAGTTTATAGGTGTTGCAACATAATTAATATTGGGTCAAACAGATCATACGATAAAACATTTAATTATTATTTATTGTAATAATAATACAATTAGGCTGTCCTCCAAAGATATTGATTTACACTGGAGTGGTAGAGGTATTGTTAAACACGCAGCGAAAATGTGTTGGGTTTGATTATCGTCTTGTCCAACAATAAGAGTACTGGTAAAGTTTTTGGTTTACCATGCAACACGTCTTTTAACTAAGAGCACTATTGATGTAGCCTTATATATAAACGGTTGCATATATTTGTAAACGGGTTTTTTTCCCTAAATATTATTATATTTGTTGTAGCTACTAGCTGTATACACCATCAATTTGCTTAATATAATTCTCAATCCAATATTTCTCAAATTCATGCTATGAACAGTAAATGTAAGGTTTGGTTACATATTGTAAAATACCGGTACCCTATTTTTTCTTTCACATGAAATTAATAGATATAGATAGATAAATGATATACACAATGTTCACGTGTTTGTATATAACTTATACGCGAAGAGTGTCCATGTAGGGCCGAACTCGTTGTATACCAGAAAAAAAAAAGGAAAAATAACTCTTCGTTCTGGGTTTTATTAACAGTACTTAACCAGCTACCTGCTAAATAAGAACAATATAAAGACAACAATAAAGAGTTTTGGAGAGTCCAAAGCTGAAGTGTTTGTTGTGGTTTCACCATATACTAAATTCCCGAGGCAGTTTGTTTCAAAATTGATCACGATAATAATATAATGCAGTGTAGATATTGTTAATTTGAGTTATAGGTTATTTTTTTACAAATTATGGACGTGCATTTCATGAAAACACATAATTAGAAGTAATGTTTTAACAATTACAACAGAAACAATGTAACCTTGTGCCACCATTATAACTAATGGAAGGGATGGCGCGAGAGAAAAAATATGTGTGTGTGAAATGGTAGTAAATGAAGGAATATAAAGATAAAACAGATTCTACTTGTCAATCAATTATCCGTATTGTGTCTGTAACTATCAGTCATTCATTTGAGAGCTTGTTCTGCATCACTTAAGCTACTTCACTCGTGATTAATATAGATATAGAACTATTATTTCTATAATTTAATAACTGTTAAAAAATTATAGTTTATATAAAAATATATTAACCGAATAATCCACTTTAATGTATCATGTTTTCGTGTTCCCAGTTGTTGATCATGTTGCCTCACACATATTACATAGGATTTAAGTCTGGTGCCTTACCCGGCTCGATTCATTTAGGATCGTTAATGCATTTGTGTTCTGGGTATAATTAGGCAATTATATTCTGATTAGGAAGGGTATATGGACATCAGAAGGTTAATTGGGATAATCTGTACCCTTTTAATTCCCAAAGATCTTTCTTACGCTGTATAAAATCGTCTAAAAGGAGCCCCAATAAACTGTCAACATGCGTCATGAACCTTAACCCGGGAACTGCAGGAAGACTCTTAAGAGTCAGAGAAAAAAAACAAAAATTAAACATCGAAAAAAAAAAAAAAAAAAAAAATTGTTTGCCCTTGGGCCATGCAAAATATCAGTCCTCTACCTCCCCTCCTTCCCCACTTTCCTCCCCTCCTTCAGTTATCACCTATTTTCCCTGTTATTCCCTTATTCTGAGGTATATTTTCGTGCTAACATTAGTGAGTTGCAAGCAGGGCATTGTCATCACTGTTATCAAGCGAGTGCAAGAGAGAGAGAGAGAGAGAGTATCGATCGACTGTGTCTCAGTGGCCTTGGGGGAAATTGGCGGGAAAGGAGGTTGCCTCACCCATACATTATGTAACTCGCGGCCTGTATCGCCGATTTTGACCATCCAAACGCTGTTTTCACTCGTTTTATTGTTGTTGTTGTTGTGGTTCCCCAAGCTGCCTGGCCGAACAGCCCCAAGGCCCCGAGTAAGGCCAAGGCCATAAACGAGCGCCCCCACAGAACCCTCCCTGCCGACCACAATAAAGCCTGGGTGACCGAAGCCACTCCAAGGCGGGGAGCTGAGAGGGTGCGTAAACGCCCGGGAAACCAAAGCCCCACCCAGGGCCCTGTGCCCCTCAGCAATTATGAAGAGAAAGTTGAGGGGCAAAGGAATAATGTGACGCTTTAGCTTCCAATCTTGGTAGATTGGGAGGTCAATCCACGGAAGAGACGCCGTCACATGAGATCTAGAAAATATATAAGTAAAAGGAACAGTCAGAGTAAGCTAAGGGTATGGCAGAGATCGCTCAGGTCTCACTCTGATAGACCAGCCCATCACCATTCGTTTTATTGTTGTAACAGGTTAATACCTTTATAATCAACCTATAATAGGCGCATATGGATAAGTATTAATGCTATTTATGGTAAAATGAATATTTTAGTGATGGAAACAGCTCAAATACATGCGCACAGGCAGAGGTGTCTAATTACCCCCATGCGCACTTAAGAGGTTAAGGGGTAAATGGTGTCGCAAAGAAAACGAAAGAATATCCTCCTCCTGTCGGAGACAATATTCAAACTCTAAAAATTTTAGCTGTGTGTTCAACATTTAATACCTCTACCACACATATACACATGTAAATAGGTAGTGACGCTATTTTCTCCCTTGCTTGTGTTAACTGTATGATATCTACGTTATTTAGGTGTTCTATGTGATATTTTACATGTTTTAAGGTTCTGATATCACTTATCAAATTATCATTATAATTACTAAGACTTATCTAGTTTAATGAATATACTGTACATGGAATAATACAAATACTGTAAGTTTAATGAATTCAAATAAAAATGTGATATCAAGAGTGATATCCAAACCTTAAGAGCAATGAAATATCACAGGGAACACATAAATAACGCAGATATAATACCTTAAACACAAGCAAGAGATGACATGTCGTCGCTACCTATTGTATATGTGTAATAAGTGAAGCAGGGCCTGTGATTGGCTATAAGAAGCGTGGGCCAAGTCAGTCAGTCTTCATATATTGCTTACATTTTGGGTTTATCATTTATTTATCTCGCTTGTGTTTACCGTATGATGTATGTTTTATTAATGTGTTTAACCCTTAACTGGCGGGGCCCGCCTTAAGTCGGGCTCCAATTTGCGGCAAGTTAGGAGCATTATTAAGGCTTTTAAAGGGTTAAAATAGAGTGCAAATGGCCGGGAGCGCAGCAGGCCACACGTCCGACACCCAGGGCTTACCGCCGCCCAGTGACTCACGCTCCCTCTGTTCTCGAGAGACCGGCAGTGTTGCCAGTAGTGAGCGTAGCGGGAAAAAATATGCCGCTATACGCTAAACTCCCACGTTAGTGGTACCACTGCGTGAGAACGACGAGTGCTACGTAGCTCGTTCTGGTCTCATTTTGAAGCTTTTAGCGCCTATTTTTTTGCTGAATAAATTTCTTTTCATGCAGATACTTGATTGATCATTCAGGAGGGCCTGAATATGCTCAAAATAGCCCAAAAACCCCGCTAGACAAGGGTTAATGTGATATATTATGGTTCTTAAGATTCAGATAACACTGTAGATTGTTAAGTAATAATTTCAATTATTAACACGTGTCTAGTGTAATGAATGAATACAGAATAATAAAAATAACAATAAAGACATTATCAGCTCTGCGATTCTTCAGGGCCAGTGAGCTACGGTATTGATAAGATGGGGAATCATTAGCGTCGATACAAACACCAATTAGGTGCCAGAGGCATGCTTCGAGTGAATGGAGAATAGCTATATTTATAAGTTTTTATTCAATTAAGTAAGGAAATTAATCATTTAAAAGGCTTCAAACTAGCTCAATTAGTTCTTCTAAATACCACAAATCCTTCCTTATCTGCACACAATTGTAGAAATATAAATGTAATAAAACTAAACACAACCCCGGTATGGAAGGGGTTAATCTCGGAGGGAGCAGTGTTTGCTGAGGCAGTTGAAAGACGCCAAATCTCCTAAAGTAAGAAAATAACATACAAGCTCGTGTAATGTAATGTCACATTAATGTGTTTGGCCGTGTGTTTGAGTTGACTAGTTACAAAATATGAATAGATAAGTCTGGGCTACTGTAGTTAACCCCTTTAACCCGTGGAGCCCCGGCTAGTTTTGTAATGTTTGCGCACCAGAACCCGGCCGGTTTTCAAAAAATGGTTTTATTCCAGAAACAATAGCGAATGGGTTAGGAATGAAGGAAAAACCACGAAAAACCGCTCAAAAAGCTTAAAAAATGGTCCTACAGAGCCCCCGAAAACGGATTTTACAAGAGTAAAAAATTGAAGGCAATTATCCCAAAGAAACAGGTTATTGCGCGCTCGCGCGCACGCACGTGGACTTTGAGCGTTTTCAACCATCGGCACGGTTGCGTGGGATACGTACACAGTTCCCATACAAATCTGAGCCCTCTTGAGGGGCTACACCTGAGGTTACGGTCGGCACAATTAGGGTGACGCGTCAGGCGCGTCTCTGGGGCTGTGCGTTACATACATCGCCGACGCGTCAGACGCGTCGCTGGGGCTGTACGGGTTAACACGATTACGTTATTTTCATCATATTTTTGATACCATTAGACGATTGTCTTTATCTTCTAATATACTCGTAGGACCCAAAGGGATAAATAAGATCTCAATAGACCTTCTGAATAACATAGGTCCTTCTTCAACTGAATCAAAGGTAGAAAGGCGCCATCGTGCTGAAGGGGTTAAGGGGGAGGTGGGTTGACAGGCAAGTATTGCGAATACACACGTAAACATATATTTATAACTTTTAATATTTTATGCGTGTCAATTATCTCTGTTATTAATATATAAAATTTAACAGTGAAATATATGCTTACTCCAAACAGTGGGATATATGGGTTTAGATAATTATAACTGAATTGAAATATGATAATGCAAAAGTAAATTAAAGTCACAGTTGTAATTGACTTAAATAACATATACAGTATAGTTAAAAACTTCCATATTCTAATGGATTATCAAACTTTATATTTTGTTAGATTTATATAGAATGGTAAATATAAATATGAAGTATGTAACGATATGATATTTCATATTATTTAAAGATTAGGAAAACATTCATACAAATACAATGATTCGATGAGAGAGGGAAACATAAAGAGCGCCTTATGGACGTGAACAAGAACGAAAGCAGTAATGAGGGAAGGAGGGGATTGGCTGAAAGAGGGTGGTAGAAGAGTGGGGATGGAGTAGAGGGACGGGGAAGGGGGGAGCGGGGGGGGGGGGATAGAAATGTTACCAACACAATTCGCGATTCCCTGTCAGGCAGGTGTAGCAGGACTTATGTCCACAATAGTACCTTACCCTTTTGGATACCCACCACAAAAATCCCAAATCCCTCCTCCCACCCACTCGCTGACTGTCGGTCCCGTCAGAAGGAAAAAAAAGGAAAATCTGTGGCGGCGAAACGATTGGACCAATCGGTTCCATATTTGTGTGACAAGTCTCTTACCCTTCTGCCTTCCCTCCACCACACCCCCAACCACCTCCCACCACCCACTTTCAGCGTAGAAAGGAAATAAAAGGAAAATCCGTGGTGGCGAAACTACCTCACCAATCGGCTTCATATGTGTAACACAAGCCAATTACCCTTCGACCTTCCCCCCACCAACCCCAAAACCACCCTCCCACCCATACATTCCGATACCATAAAAGTCTCTGTAGTCTATAGTGTCTTTTCAGCTACTTTAATCCAGTTGTTACAAACATTTTATGAATGGAGGATGCCTTTAGGCACATGGACCTTTTTGTTTTATCTGTGTTTTTCCTTCCTCCGTTCATTGTCTCAAAAAAAAAAAAAAAAAAAAATCGGGACCATCGGGGACCTGATTTCTGGCGAAAATGGACAAGGGGAGTGTTTTTTTTACCATTATCCTTCCTTTCTCTCCCAACTTGATAGATTTAGCCCCCCCCCCCCCCCAAAAAAAAAAAACTCTGGCACTGGCAGAAACACACCGTCAAAATTGGCTGGCACTCAGCGGGTTAAGATTGATGGATAATGGGAAAATAGTAAAATGCGACAGTCCTTGGTATTAAACAACACTGTACAGTATAGGCCTATCAAAGAAAAAACCATCTTCAGACTGATCCGGTAAATAAAAATACCAAAGTACAAAAAATTACCTGAAAAACTCGTAGCACATACCACCACGACCTCCATGTTAGGGCTCCATCTTCAAACTGAGCCCGCCCGGGCCGGCGAGGGGCGTGGCGCGTGACGTGACGACTGAAAGACTGTGTAATTGGTTAATAATTTGATGGAAGGTTATGATTGGTTCCAGGAGTGATGGGAAGCATTGTGATTGGTTCATGCTATGGTTCATGATTCCTAAAAAGACCGCTAGGTGTAGTGACGTTCGACTGAAAGATTGAGGGTAAGAGCTCCCGAACGACGGCCATTGTGTACTATTGCGCCGCGGCCATCGACAGGGAGGTATTTTTTACAGTTTCTCGTATTTCACTTATAACGAATTTGCGATGGTAAGTACATAACCTATACACCAACAAAGTATCGTTAACCCTTAACTGGCGGCGCGCGACCTATGTCGAGTGAAATAAATTTGGACTATGTGGCGGTGCACGACATCTGTCGATGCCATTTTCAGCACGTAATGTTGCTGAGAGAGAGAGCTGAGCGGTGGGACGAGCGTAGTAAGCTTAGGACCGCTCCGCATGACCACCGTGGACCTACTGAACTGTATCCCACCTTCTCCCCCCCTTTCTCACTCGCTACACAGGGAATTATGTAAGGAAATTACCTAATTATAGGGTTTTTGCACTCGTGTTGCACGATCGTTGCAAGAGAACCAGTGGTCGTACAAGGATGGTTCGGGTGTCATTGGAAAGCTCTGTTTACGCCCTTTCAGGGATAGATACTTGTTTTACACTCTGGGTCTTATTTAGGCATGAAAATGATCACATAAACAACCCTATTTAGGGTAAAAAAAAACCGCTGGGTGCTACGGTCAAATAGACCACCTACCCCGCTAAATAAGGGTTAATGAAAGTGATAACACACTAATAATCATCGATGGGACCCGTGACTGGTTGGTTGGTAACTTAAACCGAGGAAAGTAATGACTTGCTAAGAAGAAGATTAATGATCAGGTTTGCCACGATAAACGACAAATTTCAACCTACTTCAACTCCTTCTTCACCTCCATAGCAAACACACTTGCACAGAACCTACCTCAACCTCTCAATAAATACACGACAACAACGGCCACCTTTCGAAATTTCTACAGAGATAAAGACATACACCCGAACACATTTGGATTGCAAAATGTTACACCAAAATACACTTTTGACGAGCTGTCTAACCTAAATGTACATAAAAGCACAGGACCAGACAAAATTCCTGCCAAATTTCTACGAGATGGAGCCATTGGTATAGCAGGCCCCCTAACCCACATCATCAACTTGTCAATTAACACCAACACTGTACCTGCTGAACTGAAGGAAGCTATTGTAACCCCTCTATTCAAGAAAGGAAATAAACTAGAAGTTGGTAATTACAGACCAGTTAGCATATTATGTATTGTATCTAAAATCCTTGAAAGAGCGGTATACACCCAAATTGAACACTACCTCAAACAAAATGATCTATTCTATAAGTTTCAATCAGGTTTCAGATGCATGTACTCGACAGACTCCTGTCTCATCCACTTAACGGATCACATTCGTAAAGAAATGTCTAAAGGTAACTACACCGGTATGGTTCTTCTTGATCTACAAAAAGCGTTTGACACAGTAGACCATGATATCCTATGTAATAAACTACAAGCAATGGGCATAGGGTCTGTGAACTGGTTTAAATCTTATCTTAGTGGTAGAACCCAAAGAGTCAAAATTGATGATAATATATCTGATCCTATGCCAATTAACTGTGGGGTCCCGCAGGGAAGCATCCTTGGTCCCTTACTCTTTTTCTGTTATGTGAACGACATGGAACTGAGCGTCTCATGAAAATTATTACTGTATGCAGACGACAGCGTGCTTCTGGTTTCAGGAAAAGACCCAATAAGTATTGCCGCTTCACTTTCCAAAGAACTAGAATCATGTAGTGAATGGCTAGTGGACAATAGACTATCTCTTCACCTGTGCAAGACGGAAGCCATCTTATGTGGAACAAAACGCAAACTGAAAGACATTGTGGGCTTCTCGGTCAACTGTAATGATATTGCTATAACAACAGTGTCACAAGTTAAATATCTCGGACTAAAACTGGACGCGAGTTTGTCAGATGAAACAATTTTGGAATCTATCCTGAGTAAGTGTAGAGCACGTATAAAATACCTGTATAGAC
The DNA here is from genome assembly GCA_032716605.1 of Paralithodes platypus. Lineage (NCBI taxonomy): Eukaryota > Metazoa > Arthropoda > Malacostraca > Decapoda > Lithodidae > Paralithodes > Paralithodes platypus. Next base: position 1,173,795 of record CM064532.1, on the reverse strand, counting down.
AGGTGGGATGCTTGCCCGCGGCGACCAAAAAGACCCTCTGCCAAGCGCTTGTTCAATGTCATTTTGACTATTCTGTGTCATCCTGGTACTCTGCATCATCTAAATCAGCACAGCACAAACTTCAGGTCACTCAAAATAAAATGGTTAGGTTCATGCTGAACCTAGGACCCAGATCACATGTTGGCCAGGAACAACTTCAGTCACTAGGTATGCTCAATGTCTCTGACAGGGCCAAACAAATCAGGCTCACTAATGCCTTCAACATTTTCTATGACAGAGCTCCAGAGTATCTAAAGAATGATTTTGTTAAAGCAAATGAGAGGAGTGGACATAATACAAGAAACAGGATGTTTAATTTTAAGGTCCCGAGAATCCAAGGACAGGGTAAGCAAACATTCTTCTTCACCGCCATCAAAGACTGGAACGACCTACCCCAGTCAGTCCGTGAAAAGAGAACACTGTATTCCTTCAGACGTAGCCTGAAGGAACACCTGAACCGGACAGCTGCGAGAAGGGAGCACCAAGCTTATGTCTACTACTAAATGCGACATAAGAGATAGACAAACCAAACTGAAATGATTACTGATTACGGATTACGGATATTTACTATAGGATGTAAGGTATCTTAAAATAACCCCCTAGAAATACTTTCTCTAAAGTATCTATTTCTTTATCCTCCCCATTTTCTCCAGCTAACCTAATCCCACAAGGACCCCAATGGAAATACGCCTAACGGCCTTATTGGGCTATCCTTAGTTGGAATTATGCAAGGCTGGTACATGTCATATTTGTAACATACTATGTACTATGTGGTACCAACTCTGTAAATTGTTAACTGAATAAATATTATTATTATTATTATTATTATTATTATTATTATTATTATTATTATTAACCCGCTGAGCCCCAGCTAGTTAGTAATAAATGTCCCACTAGGGCCCAGAGGTTTGATTTTTTTTTTTTTTTATTCCAGAAACAATAGCGAATGGGTTAGGAATGAAGGGAAAAAAAAAAAATTGGTCATAAAGTGCAAAAAATGGTCCTACAGAGCCCCCGAAAACGGATTTTACAAGAGTAAAAAATTTAAGGAAATTTTCCCCAAAAATAGTTTTTTGCGCGCTCACGCGCACGCGGTTGGACTTTGAGAGTTTTCAACCATCGGCATGGGTGCGTGGGATACTTACACAGTTACCATACAAATCTGAGCCCTCGGGGTGCCATAGGACCGGAGTAATTAGGACCGGACCGGCCAGGACGCAAACGTTGCGTCGCTGGGTTCTGGTGATCGAACATTGCCGACGCAACACGTGTGACGCTGGGTCTCAGCGGGTTAAGAATCACAGAGGAAAACTGGAAAAACTACATTTTTATGTCACAAATTTTCCCATAGATTTTTTTATTTTTCCCTGTTAGTTTTCATCAATGTATAGTGTTTGGAAATAATTACAACCCTCGGCGAAACCGTTTTCCCCATTATACAACGATCTTAAGACATGCCGCCCGATAGTGGGGAGGGCTATGAAGTACTGTACATGGAAAATGAGGGGTTAAATGCGTAAAACGGCGATAAAAACGTATTTTAGCAAAACTTGGCTTGCAAGAAGCAAGAAGTCGGGGCCCATTCTGGCTATCCACTGGCATGGCCAGCGGAAGGTCAACCTCCTCACCACTATCCACAAGGGGGAAATGATCGAGACTGGCAAGGTGGATCGCCGCACCCAGGCCAGGTTGACCAAGCCAGATGCTGTCCTCGACTACAACATCAATATGAGGCTGGTCGACAAGTCAGACATGCAGATTACGGTTTTGACAACCCGTAAGGGAAGGAAGGAAAAACTAATATTCATTGGTGGCTCCTGAAGTCAATGACGTAAGAGCCTATGATAATATTGCCTCGTTCCGGTCTCCTCAGAGACCGGGTTAACCTTGATAGCGACGGTCGAGAACCAAGATCATCTTAGGGGTACCTCTTAATCATTCCTAAGGTACGTCATTGGGACGGAGCCACTGAAAAGTAGAAAATAAAAAAGAAAAGAATTAACACAGTTTGAATAGGGCGCCTACTGTATACGCCTTCCATTCCTACTCTTGTTTCCCATCCACATGCCTCCTACCGTTATCTCCCGAGATGCGTCCTCTAATGTATATATCAAGTTGAGCATGGGTATGGGAAGGGGATGGTGGGAGGGCACTTGTCGTCATTGACTTCAGGAGCCACCAATAAATATTAGTTTTTCCTTCCTTCCCTTACGGGTTGTCAAAACCGTATTTTATTGGTGGCTCCTTATGTCAATGACGTAAGAGCCTAGAATGTCACGACCGGTGGAGGGACCTTCATATGCTCATCGAAATAAAACATTTAATAGGAAGACTAAAAACGAATACGTAAACTGTGACATGTGTCTATTTATAAAATTATAAAAAGTAAGAAAACGATATATAAGGCGGGTACCATTAACCCTTCCTGCCCGGGTAGCATTTTATAAGGACACTGCGGAAGATGGGCAGGACCCCGGGTGTCCTTATAAAAGCAGTAAGCTTGAAAGCCTATTCAGCTTGGTCTGAACGCCGTGCGTCCGACGCATTTAAACAAAGCCGATCGTTGCGTCACCGCACCTCCGAAAACAATAAGGAGACGTCGGATCAATGTTATTGTTGTGACGTCAGACGAAATTAGTGTCTGAAAAGCTCCGATATTGTCAACATCACGGCAAAATTAGCTCCACGGAAATCGTCTTCACAACTGAACCAGTTGACTTAGAGAGCTCTACTCAATGCCAGTCTACAGATTGGAAACCGCACTACGTTTAGGGATGTGTGAGAAATTTCTAGCAGTTAAAATAAAAAAAATACGGTAGCCTAGGCCTAGACGTTTTTCGGCCAGATCGCCCGAATACGACCTCCGTCCTTAGGAGGACCTGCCCGGGCCACGAGGGTTAAAGAAGCCTTATTTCAGAAAAACAGATCCACCGAAGTGTGAATACTGGCAATAGTATACCACAAAATGTTTTAAATTAAAATAAAGTTACAAATTTATAGTTGCAATAATACATAGATATTGCTATATAACAGGTATAATGTAGTAATAATACTCCTGTTATCCATTCCCATATTGTGTGTCCTGCCAACTTGTCATAGAACTTAACACACCCTCCTCTTTTTCATTTAAGGTAAATGGTAGGACATGCCTTCTATTACATGAAAAACACTGGTAATAAAAGCATTGAAAAAATATCAATCTACTTATTGACCTTAGGGAGTATGTTCTAGCCTGAACGCTGTGTATGGTAATTTGGGTCACTCCAGATGTACCGACAAGTATCTGGATAGGAACGCATTGCTAGAGGACCAAAGTCCTGTTTGAGTGATATCTTCCACTGAAAAATTATTGAGGAACCTAATGGTAGTGGCCCATTTGCACACATCATGAGCTTTTGCAATCACCTGTGGTTCAGCTTCCTTAATTACATCTACAGTGGAGCCCCCATCCTAGCTGCTAATCGGTTCCGCAGAAATAGAGCTAGGATTGAAACATCCAAGATCGGGGCACTGTTCTTATGGGGAAAATTCAATCGGTTCCGTGCTCATGCCAAAATTTGCATCTTTTTCTATTTTTTGCCTATGAAAACATGTTTTATTGTACACAAATTAAATTTTATGCATTATACTGTATCATATAATACACCATAGAATAAGTTTTTAATAACTAGACAAAAAAAGGCCCAATATCTGAACAATTACCGCACTTTTTCCCAGTGTTAGGCTATGAAAACATGTTTTTTGTCTAGGCTACATCAAGTAGCCTAGGCCTAAATCTTATGCATTGTAAATAATAATGTAGACATGGCTAAATGACAGTCCTAACCATAAATACTGTAGATTGGGGCATTGTTTCTATCATGCAACATTTTTTAGGCCTAGCCTAGGCCTAGGTTCTAAATTCGTCCAGCCACCCCTCAAGTACCCATTTCGCCCCAAATACATCCAATAAATACATATTATGAGGAAAAGACGTATAAATACGTATTATGAGAAGATTACTTACCACACAGATTTTATTATAAATCATTGTCATACTTAGCCTAGCCTAGGCTAACATCGTCTAGGCTAGGCAATTCAATCGCTTTCGTCCGACAAGGACTGGTCTTTGCTGTGTTTTGAGCATGAAATTCCTTCATTGCTACCACCAGGCCAACCATCCCTATCACTAGATGTACTAGAGGTTATAATAAACGCGAGAGATAAGGGGTTCAGGCACAAAAAGGCTTGCAAACGGTTGTTTTGTCAACACAGATACTAGCTAAACTGCAAGCGTCTGCTTAGTGATGACGTCATACAAAGATGGCGGCATCTTGCGCATTTGACGATCGGATCTCGGATTCACTCGGATTTCGTCTCTAAACGGCAAGCTACTGGCAGATTCTTTCGTTATGTTAAAACAAAATTATTGTTTTTGTTTGTTTTCTAGTTTTATGTCGAGTTTTTCGTTATTTTTGCTATTTTTTCGGGTTTCGGCTGGGATTTTGATGCGAGGAATGAGGCTTTTGGCGCGAGAATTGAAATGGGGAATATTTGGTGTGTGGTGCGAGAATTGAATCAACGAAGACCGGTGTAGCGAGGATGGGGGCTCCACTGTACAATAATGGATGCTAACACTTTCTTTCCTAAGCTTATTGAACCATCTGGAGAAACCCACAAAGTGCCTTATTTCTAGGAATAACAGACTTATAGTAGGTATTTAGTGCTTTAACAGGACATAGAGCATGGTGCATCTTTCCTCTTTTCAAGGCAGAAATAGAGAAAGCTGTAAAGATATGTTCCTGGTGCTCATTTTTTGCGATAAAATCGGGTGCAGGAGCAATATTTATTAGTGGCCCCTCCATCATTGACGATTATGCCTATTACATAAGGCACCCTCTTCAAACACTCATCCGCCGTAGTTTGAATCTACCGCGCAGAGCATAAAAATTGAGGAGCCTTCATCATGAGCGCACGCAACCTCACTCATGGTTCAGTCATTATGAAATTGGGTTCTCACTACGAAAAAACTTCGTAACAAATAAAAAACAAAAAGAAAATAAGAATAACTATTCATAAGCTTTCCATATAATCGTGGATGTACTTGTGTGGATCTTTGACCAGACGCTGACTCAGGCGTCATTCTTCCTTCTCTGCTCTGCTCTCAACCTACCCGGACGTGCCTCCCACGCTCCGCTGGTTCCGCATTTGCTGCGTCCCTAGTGAGTTTTTTCTCATTTGTTTACTCCGGGATGTATCGAGTAAGGTTAGGATATGCGTAGTAGGAGTGTCCTGGGCGGGTTGCCCGCAGTGCAGTGTATTTTGGGTCGTGTGTTTGGGACATCTATTTCGGGTGTACCCTCGTGGTCCCGTGGTGGAAACTTGTTATTTTTCGCGGTTAGCTAGCTTTGATGTAGGTGGCTTTCATTACGCGTTATTAGGCTTCTTCTTATCTTTTTGATGAAGTAGCTTTTTTTTTTCTCTGACGTTCCCAGCGTATTTTTCTGGGTCCCGAGTCAGTTCTTCCCTTTGCCGGGATTGTGTGCTACATTGGTGTGTTGACGGTGGTTCCTGTTGTGATATGATTCAGTGCTTTTTGTTTATATTACGACATGATTACATATTATTTCCGTCTGCTTAGGCCTTGCCAGCCTCTCGTAGCTTTGCCACATGTACAAGTGTTATTCTAAATATGTACTACTGTGTCATGTGTGTCCTGGATTAGTTGTGTATTGGCTATTTCCACGGACTATTTATGTATTTACCTAATTGTAGTTTACAGGAGTTGAGCTAAGCTCGTGTTGTCCCGTCTCTCAGTCTACTTTCATCCAATTTTTTCTTGAAAATATGGATGTTCCCTGCCCCTACCACCTCCTCCTCCAGCCCATTCCATTTGTCAATACATCTATAGGGGAAGCTAAACTTCCTGATATCGTTCTTGCAGGTAGGTCTTTTTACTTTGTAGCTGTGGCCTCTAGTTATTCCTGTATCCATGATTAATATATCCTCCCTATCCAGCCTTTCCAGCCCTCGGGTGCATTTGTACATCATTATCATGTCTCCCCTCTCTCTCCTCCCTTTTAGACTCGGTAAATTTAATTTGTCTAGCCTCCTTTCATATGGCAGTTCTCTAAGACTTGGAACCAATCTAGTAACTGCTCTCTGGATTCTTTCTAACTTGTGAATATGCTTCTTAAGATGCGGGGACCACACCACTGCTGCATACTCCAATCTTGGTCTATTCATACTTTTTATAATCTTCGCTAACATGTTCTCATCCAAGTAGTTCAGAGCAACTTTCATATCCCCGGCCATTGCATACATTCCGCTAAAGAGCTTGTTAATATGTTTCTCTGGCGACAAGTTATCTTGTATAATCAACCCTAAATCCCTTTCTTTTTCGGCCTTGCTAATTATATTATCTCCCATCCTGTACTCCCAATTTGGTCTATTCACACTTCTTCCCATATTTAACACATGACATTTACTTATATTAAATTTCATTTTCCACTTGGTGCTCCATTCGTATATTTTATCTAAATCCCCTTGCAGCTCCTCACAACTACTTATATTTGTTTGGCGATGGGCTGGTCTATCAGAGTGAGACCTGAGCGATCTCTGCCATACCCATAGCTTACTCTGACTGTTCCTTTTACTTATATATTTTCTAGATCTCAAGTGACGGCGTTTCTTCCGTGGATTGACCTCCCAATCTACCAAGATTGGAAGCTAAAGCGTCACATTATTCCTTTGCCCCTCAACTTTCTCTTCATAATTGCTGAGCCCGGGCGTTTCCCCTCAGGTCCCCGCCATGGAGTGGCTTCGGTCACCCAGGCTTTGTTGTGGTCGGCAGGGAGGGTTCTGTGGGGGCGCTCGTTTATAGCCTTGGCCTTGCTCGGGGCCTTGGGGCTGTTCGGCCAGGCAGCTTGGGGAACAACAACAACAACAACAACTTATATTTGTTATTTGATTTGTCTCATAATTTTTACGTCATCTGCAAACATTGACATGTAGGAGTTTATGTCTATCGGCAGGTCATTCACGTACAGTACATAAGGAACATAAGAGGTGCCAACACAGATCCCTGTGGCACACCACTCTCAACTTTCCGCCACGATGAGTAAGTTCCTCTAATGTTGGTCCTCATTTCTCTATCTGTTAAATAGCTCTCCATCCATTTCAGCAAACTCCCCCTGACACATCCTATCGTCTCAATCTTAGATAACAATCACTTATGTGGTACCTTATCGAATGCTTTGGAAAGGTCTAAGTAGACGCAGTCCACCCATCCGCCTCTTTCTTGCAGTACATCTATAACCCTACTGTAGTAACATAGCAGACTGGTAACACAAGATGTCCCTTCTCTGAATCCAAATTGCTTTGGCGTTATTATCTTCTTTCTCTCCAACATTTTCATCTATCTCTTCCTAATTAGCTTATCACAAATCTTGCATACAATACTAGTAAGTGAAACTGGTCTATAGTTTAAAGGGTCCTCAGGGTTTCCATTCTTGTATATCGGAATGATATTAGCTCTTTTCCATTCAACAGGAACCTGTCCTTTATCTAAGGAAGCTTGAATTATGTCCCTCACTGGCTCCACTAATTGCTCTGCACACTCCTTTAAAACCCAGGCAGACACTTCATCCGGTCCCATAGCTTTCCTTACTTCAAGTCCTCTCATCGCAGATAACAGCTCATCTCTAGTTATTTCAATCTTGCTAAGACCACTCTCCAGTACTCCCGCCTGTGGTTCGTCAAAACTTTCCTCTCTAGTAAAAACCGACCCCAATTTGTTATTCATTACCTCGCACATGTCCGATACATTTTCATACGTCCTAGCATCTACTCTTAATTTAGTCATTTGTTTCTTTACCTTCAACTTACTGTGTATATATTTATAAAACAATTTAGGGTCACTTTCACATTTATTTACTATGTTCTTCTCAGTTCATTTTAACTTGCCTAATTTTGTTAACATATCTATTCCTCTCCTGTTTATATTTATTCCGATTACTCTCAGTGTTCCTTCTTCTTAATCTAGCCCAAGCTGCATCACGCCTATCCAGAGCTATTTTGCATTTCAAATTAAACCATTCTTTCTGCTTAGTAAAATTTCCAGTTTTGTATCTTGGGACAAACAGATTGGTTCCTTCTCTATAAATTTTGAGGAACCTACTATATTTACCTTGTACATCTTGTTCCTTCAAAATAAGATCCCAATCTACTTCCTCTAAATATCTTTTCAAGGATACATTATCAGCTTTACTATAATTTAGTCTGTTATTTATATAGCTATTGTCTAATCTATTGGCATTACTCGAGATCAACTTCCATTTCAGTAATAGGTGATCACTTTTGCCTACAGGACATAGATAGTTTATATCACTAATTTCGTGAGGATCTTTTGTAAAAATCAGATCGAGTTTAGAAGGTTCGTTATTACCCCTCATTCTAGTATTCTCCTTCACATGTTGTGCAAGTACATTATCCGTAACCAACTCTAATAGCCGACTTCCCCAAGATCTCTGATTTGGCCCTGCATCTCCCGATTCCCAATTAACCTCACCACAGTTGAAATCTCCCACCAAGATCAATCTATTCTTTCTTAAAAAGCAATCTTCTCAACGACTGAATCATATCCTCGACCATCTCCTCAAACTCTAACTCCCTCCATGCCCTGGTCTTTGGTGGCATGTAAACTACTGCTATGTCTAGCTTTTTTCCTTCTATATCATTGAGTTCAACTGCCATTATTTCTGCCTTGTCATTATTTAACTCCACTTGCTTTGCTGTCATAGGGTTCTTAACTAATACTGCCACTCCACCTCCCCTTTTTCCCTTTCTATCATATCTCCATATGTTATATCCTTCACTAAACACTATATTGCTGTCAAAGTCCTGGTTCAGCTTTGTCTCCGTCAAACAGACTATCTGTGGTTGATCCTTTCTTAATATATCATCCAATTCTACCTTTTTACTGTTTATTCCATCTATATTAGTGTAGTAGCACAGTATATTGGAATCCTCCTCCTTGTTTCTCTTCCCTCCCTGCCTCCTATTACGTTCACCTCCTCCTCCATCCCTTCCCTGACCTACCTCTACACTCCCTGCTAGTTCTATTCTCCTCCCCCCCCCCCCCCTCCACAATCTCCCGCTCCTCCCTCACCATCTCTCTGTCTTCGGTTTGATCCACTACCTGACTCACTGTCTCTATCTCCTGCTCCTCCCTCACCATCTCTCTGTCTTCGGTTTGATCCACTACCTGACTCACTGTCTCTATCTCCTGCTCCTCCCTCACTATCTCTTTTTCCCCGATTTGATCCACTACCTGACTCACTGTCTCCTTGTTCATTTCTCCTTGTATTTTCCGTTCTTTCTGACTCTTAGTGTACCACTTCTTTAGTTTCCCTTCCTTTACTCTCCAAAAAAAAAATCCTTTTCTCCTCATCTGACAATTTTCGATTTTCATCATCAGCCCTCGCTTGAACTTCTCTCAACTTTTCCCTTTCCTCTATGCTTAAGTCCTTTTTCACCCTAATATGTTTCATTCCAGTACAACTATTTAGCCTCCAGCTTACATTGGTTAATGCTTCAACCACTGACCTAGATTTAAACTCTGCTTTTATCGGTCTCATCTCACCCTTTTTATATCTTCCTAGCCGTCTTACTTCGTCCAGTTCTTTCCCCCAATCACAGCCTTCGTCTAGACACTCCAATATTTTCTTTACTTGGTCCTCATCCCTTCTCCTTCTTTCCCTCATATCTGCTAAATGTTCTTCAATGTCTCCAAAAATGATTATGCTTTTACCTCTATCTACTGTTTCCCTCACTACCTTCTCCTTGCTCTTCAAAACCTGCACTACATTCTTCTCAAACTCTCTTTTCTCTTTTTCTCTCTCTTCCACCTGCTCCTTCATGATTTCTTCCAATGCATCCACCTTAGCATTCCCCACCCTTGTCCACTCATTTTTCTCCTCACTTATTACTCCCTTTACTTTCTCACTTAAATGGCCCTCATACTCCTTTAGCTGCTCCTTGAGTGCCATGTTCTCTGCCTCCAACTCATCTACTTTCCTTATCACAGCATCTAGGTTAGCAATTAATGGCCCATCTGCAGTTGCTACTGAACTGGCTCCACATATTTCTGTCAGTGACTCCACCTTCACACCTATATCTCTCCTCCAATTCTCCATAACTCCCTTCCATCTTAACAGACCCATCATCTGTCTCTTCACTACAGACAATTGATCCTCCACTTCATTACCCTCTGCCAGAAATCCCTCAAATTCATAGCTCTCTTCATCTCCCAATAAACTCTGCCTCCGTTTGCCTTGGCCGGCCATTGTTTATATTTATGTAGCCTACAATTAAAAATATACAAAACACTTAATAAAATTACAGTAAAATTAAACTACTACCTGGGATAAACCCAGGTAGCGCCGCCCCCGTTTGTGTCACCCTATCTTGAAAAAAGAATAAATGGAAAAAATAAATAGAGAAATGTGAAAACTTTAACCGTGTTTTGGGCCTTCAGCAGTAGCAGATACGTCACTCGGAAAACTTAACCTCATTGGTTACGATACTGCCACTGCGCAAAGCAGTGTATTTACCTATTTGTAGTTTACAGGAATTGAGCAGCGCTCGTGTTGTCCTGTCTTAGTTACTTTATAATCAATCCATTTTACTTAGACAAGTATCGTAATGGATATTCCCAGTTCCCAGTATTTTGGACTAACATATCATAACTTATGTTGCCCTATTTCCATATTTACTTTTATCCAACCTAGATTTGAATATGTTAATGTTCCTCACTCTCACCACCTCCTCCTCCAAGTTGTTCCAAGTCTCTATACTCCTATATGGGAAGCTGAATTTCTTTGTGTCCTTACGACATCTGCCCTTCCTCAGCTTAAACTCGTGCCCTCTTGTCCTTCCATTATCCCTCACGAATAGATCTTCCCTATCTACTCGTTCCAAACTTTTTACTCCCTTGAACATCGTTATTAAGTCGCCTCGTTCCCTTCTCTCTTTCAAGGTAGGCAGTTGTAGTGTCTTAAGTCTTTCCTCATATGTCAACTCCTTCAATCTTGGGATCATCTTCGTTGCTATCCTTTGGACTTTCTCTAATTTGTTTATATGTTTTTTCAAATGTGGTGACCATATCACTGCTGCATATTCTAATCTTGGTCTTATCATAGTCATTATCAGTTTTCTTAACATTTCTTCATCCAAATAGTTAAATGCCACTCTCATATTGGTTATTATTCCATATGCTCCTCCAATGATCATGTTAATATGCTTCTCCGGGGATAGATCATCTTGTATTATCACTCCAAGGTCCTTCTCATGCCGTGTTTTGCCGATTATTTCAATTCCTAATTTGTACTCCCAGCTTGGCCTTATCTCACTTGTTCCCACTTCCAAAACATGACACTTTTCTGCATTGAAACTCATTTTTCAGGTTTGGCTCCATCTGTGCAACTCATCTAGGTCCTTTTGAAGATCCTGACAACTTTCTATACAGGTGACATTCTTCATGATCTTAGCGTCATCCGCAAACATATTCATATGACTATTCAAGTTTTCTGGCATGTCGTTTACATAAAGTAGGAACATTATCGGACCCAACACTGATCCCTGTGGTACTCCGCTCGTCACACTCCTCCACTGTGAATATTCGTCTCGTATCGTGGTCCTCATTTCTCTTCCTATTAAAAAGTTTTCCATCCATTTTAACATCCTACCATGTACACTTCCAACAACCTGCAATTTCCACAATAACCTTTTGTGAGGCACCCTGTCAAAGGCCTTTTTCAGGTCCAGGTAAACACAGTCAACCCATCCCTCTCTCTCCTGTGTAACATCTACAACTCTGCTATAAAAGCTTAATAAATTAGATACACAAGATCTCCCTTCCCTGAATCCAAACTGTTTCTTGCTAAGCACCCCCTGTCCCTCAATGAAGTGTGTCCACTTTTTCCTTATCATTTTCTCACAAATTTTACAAACAATGCTGGTGAGGGACACCGGTCTGTAGTTAAGCGGATTTTCTCTGTCTCCTCCTTTGTAAATTGGTACTATGTTAGCTCTCTTCCATTCCACTGGCAGGTCTCCCTCATTCAGTGAAGATTTGATGATTTCATAGATTGGTTCCACTAACTCTTCCGCACATTCTTTGAGGATCCATCCAGCCACTCCATCTGGTCCCATTGATTTCCTCACGTCCAAATCCTGCATCAATTTCAGCACTTCACTTTTTGTCACTTTCATTTCAGGCATCTGTGGTGTTCTCATTTCTCTATCAGGTACTATAAACTCCTCCTCTTTTACAAACACTGACTGAAGCTTTTCATTCATAACTTCACACAATTCTTTATCTTTCTCATAGCTGTTTGTTCCAACTCTTAGTCTGACAATACCTTCTTTTGTTTTTATTTTTCCATTTACAAATCTATAAAATAGTTTTGGCTCATTTTTGCACTTCTCTACAATATTCCTTTCATATTTATAGGCCCTATTGTTCCTCGCGTCGTATCTTTACGTATTCATTTCTTTTCTCCCTGTACTTATTCCAGTTATTTTCACTATGTCTCTTCCGTGCTATATTCCAGGCTCGGTTTCTTCTATCCTGTGCCTTACTACATCTTATATTGAACCATTCTTTTTCCTTCTTTACCCCTGATTGGAACCTTGGGACATATTTATGTATCCCTTCTTCATATACTTTCAGGAAAAGTCTATATTTGTCTTGAACCATTTCCAGGCTTTCTAGTTCCTTCCAATTTATACTTTGGAAATAATGTTTCAATGATTTAAAATCAGTTTTAGCATAATTGTATCTATTTATTTTATGTCCTTCATTTCTCTCCTCATTTTTTCCCAAATCCATCACCATTTCTAAAATCTTGTGATCACTTTTTCCCAAGGGACAACGATAATTTATCTTTCTAACATGTGGATCACTGGTGAAGACTAGGTCTAGCCTGGATGGTTCATCCATCCCTCTGATTCGTGTATTTTCTCTAACATGTTGTGTAAACATGTTTTCTGTTACTAGATTCAGTAATTTACTGCCCCAAGATTCATTATTATTTCCCGCATCTAACCCTTCCCAATTGACTTCCTTACAATTGAAATAACCTGTTAATAATAATTTATTTCTCCTATTAAAAAGTATTTTTAGTGCATCTAGAGATTCCGTGATTAGTTGATCATATTTATCCCGCTTCCATGCTCTAGTGTGTCCTGGTTTAGTTGTGTATTGGCTAATTCCACGGACTAATTGTGTGGCCTGGGTTTAGTTGTGCTTTGGCTATTTCCACGGTCTATTTGGTGCGTTCAGATTGAATCTGGGCGGGGTGGGTTGCCTTTTCCGGCGGGTTTTTTCTCGGTTACACCATGAAAAACCCGGCTGGTTGCCGAGTTTTAATCACGCGTGGTTAAAAAAGGCTTGTTTTCCCCGGCGAGTGGTGGCTTGAGGCTCTCCAGAACTGCGTCTCTGTAGTAGAGCCTGTGTTCAGGCTTACTGTGTTTCCCGGCGGGATGGCTTTACCCATTTAACTAGATGTTCAAGCGGACACTTGTTGAGTATAGTTTTTCCCGGTTTTGCAAGCCAGTAAAACTAGGCTGTTTTGTCGATTGGTTTTTTCCTCCCCGGCGATCTTTTGCAAAGAAGTGGGGATAGGAACAATTGGGGTTAACGTTATAAACTTAAATTCACACCCGGCGGTTGCACCTTGGGAGGGTGGGATTAACGGATTTGCAATTCAGTATAGTTGACCAGACAATTGAGGGATACGTTACAGTATCGCCGCCTTCGACATACGGCGATCTAGGATGCTTCGGGAGAAGTCAGATCTAGCATTTAAGACAGGCTTCCCAGTTTTTTATCTGCGAGATAATACGGGAGCCGGCGTCTTTTTATGGGTTTTTCCAGTAAAACTTAACAAACACCACTGGGAAGACTGTGTAATTTATAAAAGCCATGCTGGTCTTTATATCATGTCAGAGGATATTCGTAAATCTTTTGGACAGGTTAAGATATTCTGAAATCTTTACTTATGAACCTCCCGCGTAGCGAGCTGTAATAGTTGTGTATTACGTCTCGTTACCCGGCGGGTTATTTAACACTTGTGTTCGAACATGTTGGTGTAGCCTTATGAGCATTAATTCCTGGAAATTTTCTTTTTTTTCCAGGACGGAGTTCCGGCGGGTCTTTAGAGATCCTGGAGTAAACCCGGGGGTAGGTTAGTTTTCCTCCAGTCTCTGTCATGGCTGCCCTAGACCCTGTTTTTGCTTTGTGTGTTACACCCTCCTGTTCAGGTATCCCTATCTTTCCACACACTCTTTGCATTAGATGTGTTAAATGTTTAGATCGCTCAAGGGGTTTGTGGGTGACGCGGAACTGTACCTTCTGTACTCAATTGAGTGATAAAGTATTGCGAGACAATGATAGACCCGCGGCGGTCGCTTTGCGAGAGGTCAGGCAGCTGTTGTCCACTTATGCTACCATAGTGGCTCATAAAGCCCTTAAATGTGATAACGTAATTCTTTGGGATAAATTATTTATTGAGCACCCCCCCTATTAAGTGTACCCCTTCTAAATCTAGAGTCATTGTACGAAAGTCGGCAGAGACTGGGCAGGGTACAGCACTTTCCCCAGCCCCCGGCACTTCTAAGAGACCTCGTGAACCTACGCCCCCGGTGACAGCCTCCACGTCACGGGCGCGGTCCAGGTCCATGTCGCCCCTCAGACAACAGCCGCTTAGTCACTCTTCTTCCCCGGCGAGAAAGAAGAGCAAAGAGGAGAAGTCCAAGAGCAGTGCTAGTGATAGGTCTGAGAAGTCCAAGAGTAGTTCTAGTGATAGATCTAAGTCACACCGAAGCCACAAATCTTCCAGGAAAGATTCTCATGAACGAAAGGCCTCCCGGCGTTCGCCGGAGCCTCGTGCCTCACTTTCTGCCTCTACTCCCGACGTATCTAGTGTACATTCTGATGGGGCGGGAGTGGAGTCAGAGACTGTGGTGGGGGTGTTACCGGCGGACAGGTTACCAATGGATATTATAAACTTAGAATTAGAGAGTTCTGTGGGCAGTGATCGCCCTCTAGAAGGGTCTAGTGGGGGCTCAGTGGTTGATGGGGTAACTGACTCCCAAGGGAGTTCGGGCCAAGGCCTAGGTGTGTGGAGGTATTCCCAACCATGGAATCAAGACCCAAGTCTGGTTCTGGCGGACGTCCACCGGGACGCTGCGATCCCATCATCCATTCCAGACTTAACATGGCAACCCGATGGGGTTCCGGCTTCGGCGGAATCCTCTCGTGACGGGCCAGATGACAAAGATGAGGTGGCTATAATCTCTGACATGGAAGTGCAGGAGTCGGGTTCAGTTTTAGACGACTCACAAGATAGGAATGATTCTCCTCTTAGTTCTTCATCTGCTAAATTTGTCACGGCGGAGGAAATAGATGGGTTATTAGCTACTGCTCTAACAAAAAAAATTGGCCAACAGCCGGAGACTCCTACTGTACAGTGGACCTGGGAGCTTCCATGACAATTTCAAGTGTTCGGCCTCTGACTACTTCCATTGCATTAACTCAGATTCCGCACCCTCCTTCTGTATCACCTACTATGGTCACTCGGCCTGCTTCGGCGGCACTGACTACTTCTAGTGTAAGGGTAGTAGCGGATGTGAATCCTCCCCCTTTAGATAAAGCACCGTTAAAAAAGATAGCTATGCCCCTTTTATACGGTCCAGATGATTCATGGGTACGAATGGTCCCAACTAAGCCGGAAGTAGCACAGCCCACTTTGTCAGGGGAGCTTCCAGTGCCACGAGAGTGGGTAATCGAAGGAAATAAATCTAGAAAGTTACGAGCTTTGGATATTATGGGTAATGTACTTGATGTTAATATTAAGGCCATTCCTAACTATTTTCACCATGACTATTTTGTGTATACAGCTACACCTGCACTACCCCCTGCATCAGCTTCAAAACTGTTTTCTGACTGGACCAAGCATGACAGTTTTAATGATATAAAAGCACTGTCAGCTCTCACTCCAGAATTAGATTTACAAACGGTCACAGACACAGCCGCTAATCCAGTTTTGAAGGTGGGGCAGTTGGGTCCAGGTCCTTGGGTGGACTGGGAGGTAGAGGCTCAGAACTTTGCGACCACCTTCACCTCCAAATCTTCGCACCAAATTCCTCAGGACAGCCATTCTTGGTTCTCTATGCCGGTCTTCTCTGCCGGCGGAGTCCCATCTGCCTTGTTTGCTTTTTTAGCTGCCCCTAAAATCAATCTATGTGAACTTAAAGATCCTTTCACTACACCTTCCCCAGCTCACCTAGTTTAGGCTACGAGGGAAGGCGTATAGACTTTTTGCCCAATACATTGTTACGCACCAGGTGGCGAAGTCTATGCTAAGATCTACTCAGGCAATCGCGAACGCGGATGTCAGAAGATCAATTGAACTATCTCGACGTTTACTCCTTCAGACTTCTATTCAGTCGTTGGGGGATATCCGTACAGCCTTGCTCGAGGCGGTGCGGGCGAGAGAGGATCTTAGGATGTCCCTGGTGAGGAAACTTCCTGCTAGAATTGCGAACCAGGTGGTCATGTCGCCGGTGCTAACTTCCTCTTTAATGTCCCCTGATGTGTGGAGAACTGTATTTAACATGGCTCAGGCCTTTAAGCACAGTCCCGCCCCTTCTAAGAAACCTGCTTTTAACTTTCCCAAACCCAAGCCAGTCGCAAAAGCTCAGCCGGGTGGGTCAAAGCCCTTTCATCTACCTAAGTCCTCTTCCCCCCAAGGTAAGTACGGGTATAAACAAGGAAAGTTTGCAGGTCAAAAAGGACAAAGGTATAACAGACCGGGCCAGGGCCCGTCTTCTGCCAACGCCGGCCAGTCGGCTAAGCAACTACCACTACCACCACCACCACCATAAAAAACTAAAGTCTCTCTACTCCCAGGGCCGGTCTCACGGCGGGTGGATCAGAGGGTAGTACAGCCGGCGAACCCTTGTCTGCTAACTGGGTCGTTTTGGACGTGCCACCGCGCATGGCCATTCAATACTTGGGCGAGGATGGTGGCACGCAAGGGCATCACCTGGCAGTGGCTCCGGCGACCTCGTTTACGTCAGCCGACAAAGGCAAATTTAGTTTCATTAGAGGTGGAGTCACTGATCCGAGAAATGATAGCCAAGAATGGCATCATCCCGGTTCCTCAAAATTACCCAGTCTTTACATCCAAGCTATTTCTAGTGCCCAAAAGGGACAGTGTTCAGATGAGACCCATCGTAGACCTGTCTTATCTGAACCTCCATATTCACAACGTGTCATTCAGGATGCTGACAGTAAATCAAATCAGGCTAACACTTCCGCCGGGAGGATGGATGTGTTCTTTAGACCTGACAGACGCGTATTGGCACGTCTCGGTAAACAAAAGATTTCAACGGTTTCTGGCCTTACGTATAATGCATCAGACTTATGTCTTTCAGAGGATGCCGTTTGGATTGAACCTAGCACCTCGCTTATTCACGAAATTAGTCCGGCAAGCCCTGATGCCCTTGTTAAAGCAAGGGATCAGGATTTTGTGGTATCTAGACGACTGGCTAGTGGTGGCAGAGACGGAACAAGTATGCATAAATCATGTCAACATAACATTAAATCATGTCAAAACTCTAGGATTCAAGGTAAACCTGGTAAAGTCAAACCTTGTTCCCTCACGAGTAGTTCAGTGGATAGGGCTGGTTTGGGACACAGCTACTCTCACTCTGACTCAGAGTGTGGACAATCGAAACAGATTTCGCAGGAAATTGTTCCTGTTTCTTCAAAGTCTGACTACGACACGGAGAATCTGGGAGTCTCTGGTCGGCTCTCTCAACTGGATTCAACTAACTGTAAAGTTGGGCCGGTTGAAAGTAAAACGATTAATATTGGAGGGCAACAAATAGGGGTTTTAGGAAGGGAAGAGGATGTGTAGATCAGATTTTTACCCTGAATTGTGTTGTGGAGAAGTATCTGGAGAAGAAACAAAAGGTGTATGTTGCCTTTATGGACTTGGAGAAGGCCTATGACAGAGTGGATAGAGAAGGTTTGTGGAAAGTACTTAGAATATACGGAGTAGAGGGCAAGTTGCTGAAAGCAGTGAAGAGCATGTATGAGGGTGCAAAGGCGGCAGTACGTGTGGAGAGTGAGCAGAGCGAGTTCTTTGACCTGAATGTTGGTTTGAAACAGGGGTGTGTGATGTTCCCGTGGTTGTTTACTGTATATATGGATGGAGTTATGAAAGAAATACTATCAAGAGCAGTGGATGTTGGTGTATCGCTGAAAAGGGAGGGAATTGAGTGGAAGCTACCTATACTGCTGTTTGCGGATGATACAGTTCTGATGAGTGATAATGAATGGGAGTTGCAGGGTCTGGTAAATGAGTTTGGAACAGTGTGCGAAAAACGGAATTTGAAGGTAAATACGGGGAAGAGCAAGGTTATGGTCTTCGAAATGGGTGAAGTCACAGAGTGTGAGGTGAAGCTGAACGGTCAGGCTATGGAGATCGTCAACTCTTTTAAGTATCTGGGCAGTGTGTTGAGTAAAGATGGGACTATGGATGAAGAGGTGCGGGAGAGGGTACAACAGGGGAAGAGGGTTGTAGGAACGCTAAAAGCAGTAACAAGAAATAGGGTGGTCAGTATGGAAGTGAAGAAGTCCTTGCATGACAGTGTGGTAATCCCGACACTGACTTACGGAAGCGAAGCATGGACGTTGGTTGAGAGACTCAGACCAAGAGTGAGAGCAGTGGAAATGAATTACTTAAGGAGTGCGTGCGGAGTTACATGGAGGGATAGACAGACTAATGAGGAAGTAAGAAGGAGGTGTGGTGTGGAGGTAGATGTGCTGGAAAGTGTGAAAAGGAACAACTTGAGATGGTTCGGCCATATGGAACGTATGGAAAGCGAGAGAATGACTAAGAGGGTGTATGAGAGCGAGGTGGAGGGACAGAGGGGGAGAGGTAGACCGAATATGAGGTGGAAGGATGGAGTGAGGAAGTACATGAACGAAGGTGGTGCTGGTTGGGGGGAGGGGCGTCGACTGACTGGGGACAGAGGTGCATGGGGGCGGTTCGTTCGTGGCCACCCCTTCGGGGATCACGGCGTCAGGCAATAGATAGATAGATAGAACAAATTTTTTCCACTATTGCCGGCGGAAAAATTATGGCCCATACCAAAATTAATCCACAACTTACTAGCGGTCTGGGCGAAGAGGGAAACGTTACACTCAGTAATATCATGGACCTCTCCTCCACCGACGGTATGGGTAGCCACGGATGCGTCAGGAACGATAGGTTGGGGCTTTCAGTCAAACCAAGGGCACCAGGGTCAAGGGCTTTGGTCCCATTTAGAAATCTCCCACATCAATGTCAAAGAATTACTAGTCCTCTTATATTTCCTTCAGGCTCACGGCTCTACTTTACGGGGCAAGTCGGTGGCCTTCAGAATGGACAATCTGAATGCGGTTCACTGTATTCAGAAACAAGGGTCAATGAGATCTCGGAAGTTGCTAAACGTGTCAGAAAAGATTTTTATTCTAGCCAACAGGCTGGACATTCATCTTCACGCATCTTATCTCCCAGGCGTAGAAAACGTCTGGACAGACGCTCTGTCTCGGAGACAGAGCACAACAGTAGAATGGGCGCTCAAGCAAACCATTTTCGACCAAATGATTGCGGAGCCTTACCATCCACAAGTGGATTTGTTTGCGTCAGAGGAGACTCACAAACTCCCACTGTACCTCACCCGCCGGACGATAACGCCGGCGGGCGGGCCAGACGCACTGGTGACAGACTGGAACAGGTGGAGTTCCATTTATCTGTTTCCGCCGCCAGACGCGTCTCTAATGTGCCACATAGTAAACAAACTACAGGATTATCGGGGCGTAGTCTCGCTAATCGCGCCCCTGTGGCCGGCGCAGTTGTGGTACCAGCAATTGAAAACGTGGTGCCCGCACCCGGTGTCACTCCCGGTCGGGTTTTTCCACTTAGACACAATTGGCAACCTAGAGACCTCGCTGACTTTTGCATTATGGACATTCAGGAGGCCAAGTGGCTAGCACCATATGGTAGAGATGTGACCAATAAATTCATGAATCAATATACCCAGTCTACAAAGCGACAGTATCAATCGCATTGGCAAGCCTTTACTTCTTGGATTCTTAGAACAGAACAAACTGTGCCCTCGGTGGCTTTGGTTTTTAATTATTTAAATTATCTGTTCGAGCAGAAACGTTTATCTGTAGTAACGTTAAAAAATCACTTAACAGCGATTAGGATGCCATTTTTGGACCTTACCGGTCTCACAGTACCAGTCGCGGAAGAAACAGGTTTTATGAGGGCATGTTTTAAACTCCGCCCACCTCCCCGTCAGCTCATGCCTACCTGGTCTCTGGACAAAGCATTGTCGTTACTTCATTCCCGTCTGTACCAAAATACTGCAGACTTTACATTACTTTTAAAAAAGGGCAGTATTCCTTATGGCTTTGGCTACCGGGAACAGAGTATCTGAGCTGGCGGCGATGAGCATCACACCTAATTGCCTCAGGTTTGGTAGGCTTAATGAGTGTATTCACATTGCACCTTCCCCAGGGTTCATAGCCAAGAATGAGCACAGTGAACACGTGTTTTCAGAGTTCACGGTGCCGGCTTTAAAAAGGGGAAAGGTGCACCATAATTTATGTCCAGTGCAAGCTCTAACCAAATATTTTAGAGTGGCACCTCTAAATCACCAGGGTGCTTTATGGGTAGCAAGTACGGGTAAACGCTTGATGAAACGTAAACTGGCTTCTCTCTTGGTCGAGGTCATTAAATGGAGTAATCCCGGCGTTGTGGGTAGGGCCCACGATTTACGCAAGTGGGCAGCTTCTTTACGTTTCCTTAAAAAAAATTCTGTTGAAGATATTACGTCCACACAGTTGTGGGCCTCTAATCATACGTTTTTGACTCGATACCTTTCAGTAGCTCTAGACAAACCTTCCTTGCCATGTATAGCTTTAACCCTCCAGCCCCGGCTATGTATTATATATATATTCCCCGAAAACCAGGTGTTTTGGCCGAAAAATGTCTAGGCTAGGACGGGGGGGGGGTGCAGTCAGTGTAACATAGGACACCCTAGACCCCGCCGGAGTATGAGAGCTGTGATACTGTTTATGGGTGTTGTGATATGTAAATTTCTCTGTAATATTCATTACAGGAAATTGTGCTAGTACAATTATAGTACAAACAACAGTGTTGTTGTAAGTAGTTTTTGGGCTGTGAAGCAATCTAATTTTAAGCATTGGTTATATTTTGCAAGATATATCCACTAATTTTATGGGGTTTATATGTGCACATGTAAACTTATAAGTTTTTATTTTTTCACCACTTAATTTAAGTGGAGTGCCTTGTTAACTGGCAGATCTGTTCTCAGAATCTCAGAGTTAACCCCTTTTTATCAAGCAGGCTTCTTTGAAGCACGCTCCTGCTTGTACCCCTTTTGTATATATGTGCTGTATAAAGTTTATGCGCCAAATATATATTTTTTACAAAGTAAGAATACTATGTGGTTGTTTGATTATCTGCCTTTGCTAGAGTTATGATATGATTACGAATGTCCCCCTCCAGTCTTAGATATCAGGCATAATCGTCAATGATGGAGGGGCCACTAATAAATTATAGGTTTGACTCCTGCAAGGAGATAAAGAAAACCTAATATTTAGTAGTGGCCCCGTAATCATTGACGACTGGGGCCCTCCCGACCATCCCCTTCCCATTCGTTGATGTATTAAGGATTTTGGTTTACTTGATATGTCAGTGAGGGAAGAATGATGCCTGAGTCAGCGTCTGGTCAAAGATCCACACAAGTACATCCACAATTATATGGAAAGCTTATGAATAGTTATTCTTATTTTGTTTTTGTTTTTTATTTGTTACGAAGTTTTTTCGTAGTGAGAACCCAATTTCATAATGACTGAACCATGAGTGAGGTTGCGTGCGCTCATGATGAAGGCTCCTAAATTTTTTATGCTCTGCGCGGTAGATTCAAACTACGGCGGATGAGTGTTTGAAGAGGGTGCCTTATGTAATAGGCATAATCGTCAATGATTACGGGGCCACTACTAAATATTAGGTTTTCTTTATCTCCTTGCAGGAGTCAAACCTATAATGTACAGAGTCATTATTAGGGGCAAAACGTAGACAGTTAGGAGACCTTGCCATGGCTGCCAATTCCGAAACCCTATGGCCAGTAGCCAGGGCCATCAGAAAAACACACTTCTTAAGTTTCTTGTCTATATTTGGTCTCACAGAATAAGACCTAGACTGTAACAAAGTTAGGACTTTCGAGATTGACCATTGAGGAAGCAAGTGACGATTTGGGGCTCTGAGTTTAAAACAAGCCTTTATAAAACCCTGTTCGTCTTTCTGGGGTAAAGATAAACCAGTCAGCGTAAAGAAGGGTTCCTTTATTGCTGATAAGTGGTTTCTAAGTGTGTTAACTGCTAGTTTTTTAAAGTCAAATATGTAATTTAGGTGCTTCAACAACAAAGCTACCTGACTCTACAATCCAAGTATGTCCTGATGTCCTGATGTGGCGGCGTCTACGCCGTAGGACCACCTCCTGGAGCTGCCAACCGCGGATGGCTGCCGACCCTCCACGGCCGGAGACAAGATCAACGACCAATGGAGGACAACCGGATGCCGGCCACGGGGAGCAGTTTTGGGAGCCAAACCGTCACAACCATCCCCTGCCCCCTCCCTGGGGGCACGGGTCCTTGGAGCGGCTTCGGTCGCGCCGGAAATTTCCACACCTCTCACACCACACACACACATCACACAGTTTTTCCTACACCGAGAAATGACTCTCCGGCTGTCATTTCTCGAAGACTTCTTCTAGCCGGAGACATTGAGAGCAACCCAGGACCCACGTACACATACATATGTCCAACTTGCTCAAAACTCATCACTTCGAGTCGCCACACTAAGGGTTCAGTTCTCTGCAATTCATGCAGGAACTGGACCCACTTCACCTGTACAACACTTGCCTCCAAGAAACACTACACGAACACCTGGACCTGTTCCTCATGCCCCTCCCTCTCCCAGTCAAATCCCTCGCCTAAAACCCGTCCACCTCTCCTCCCCAACCCACCTAGCCTTCCCATATCATCCACTCCCCCCCCCCCCCTAAAACCCGTCCACCTCTCCTCCCTAACCCACCTAACCTTCCCATACCATCCACATCCTCAACTCAATACACCACACCCCATCCTAATCCTTTCCAACCCCCATCTCCTGCTCCCCAATCCCCACCCCCACCTCACCCATCCCAACCCCCAGCCCCTCCCTCACCCCCACCCCCACCCCATCCTCGTGCAGCAGCACCCAACATACATCGTGCACATAACATTAACGTTCTTCAATTGAACATAGATGGCATCAACACAAAGAAACACGAACTCTCACACTTCATCAAACAACACAACATACACATTGCCATCTTACAAGAAACAAAACTCCGCACAACACAAAAAACACCCACATTTCATAATTTCACCACCATCAGACAAGACCGGGCTGTCGGCGGGGGCGGTGGACTCATCACCCTGGTAAGAAATATCATACATAGTAACCAGTGTACAAACCAAATCCCTCCTCCCCCCAAATGATAACACAACAGAAATACAATCAATTAAAATATGCCCTGGTAACAACTCCAACATAACCATCATAAACACATACATCCCACCCCAAACATCCCCTACAGTACCAAATGAATACAGACCACACTTACAACACATCACAAACGCCCCACACATCATCCTGGGTGGTGACTTCAACGCCAAGACGTCGGCCTGGTTTGTCGACAACCCCGACACAGACAGAGGGCTGGTACTACAAAACCAAACTGATAACCTCATCATCCTTAATGACATCCATCAACATACCCATATTCCTCACCAAGCCCTCTATAACCCATCATCTCCAGACATCACCTTTTGCTCCCCAGAACTCGCCCCCACAACATCCTGGAGGGTGGTCAGTACCTTAGGCTCTGACCACCTCCCGATCATTATCACCACCAAAACCAGACTCACCCCAGCTAGCCACAAACACACATACACCAATTATAAAAGAGCTAACTGGGAAGCATTCACAAATGAGACAGAACAACACTTCACAACTCTAAACAGTACACCCATCACTAACATCAACAATGCTGTACACATACTCAATAAAACTATCCAAAATGCTGACAAGAAACACATTCCAAGAGGTAACAGAAAAAGACACAACCCCAACTTCACACCAGAAATTCAAAACCTCATCAGACAACGCGACATACTGAAACACTCTCCAGCACCCCACACACAAGACATCACACAACAAATTCAAGCACTCAACACCCAAACTAACAACAAAATACAAGAACAACAAAAACTAAATTGGAATAACTTCCTACACACTTGATCACAAAACAAACCCCAAAAAACTCTACAAAACACTAAACAGCATCACACTTTCCAACAGCAACACAACACAATCACATGCTGCAATCACAACAACAAACTCTACTCCTTCATGTAAACAACAAGCAAACACTCTCATCAATCACTTCTCACATGTCAGCCACCTAAAACCTCACAAAGACGACCGACGTGTCATCCGACGTAAGAGACAATTCCCCACAGACCCTGACTATACACCCTTCACCAATCACCAGACAAAGCATATCATCAACAATCTCAAGCACTCACCCGCCTGTGGCCTAGACAAAATAAGCAGCATACACCTCAGACACCTGGGACCACAAGGCATACAAGCACTCACTAACATATCAAACTACAGCTATTCACACAACACAATACCAGACATTTGGAAGCATGGTATCATCATCACATTCCCCAAACCCAACAAAGACCCCACGCTACCCTCCTGGCACCGCCCCATCACACTCCTTTGCTCCCCCTCCAAAGTCATGGAACGCCTAGTATTACAACTAATTACACCTGACCTACCCCTAGCTCCAACACAACATGGCTTTAGGCCACTGCACTCCACAAACACTCTTCTCACAGACCTTACACAAAGAGCTTTTGACGGCATCAACTCAGCTAGACCACCACACAGATCACTATTAGCCACACTCGACATTAGTAAAGCCTTCGATGCCGTCCCCCGCCACAACCTAACAAACAAAATCTACAACACAAACATGCACAACAACACAAAAAGGTGGCTGGCCAACTTCCTAGCAGGCAGATGTGCACACGTATCTTTTGCCGGTCAGTCATCTAAAATCAGAAACTTTCCAAACGGAGTCCCACAAGGATCCGTCCTATCGCCCGCACTCTTCAATCTGTACATGCACGATATAACTACACCCAATACGCCCCAAATAAACTTAGCCTCCTATGCAGATGACATAACACTCACATGCACACACCATGACCCAAAAAGAGCAACAGATCTCCTTCAACCCTATCTCAACACACTACATGGCTGGTGCACTACAAACAGACTTAATCTAGCCCCAGCCAAATCCACCGCAACCCTGCTCACAAGCTGGACAGGAGAACACGAATACATCCCTCAACTCACTATAAACAACACACCCCTAACACATACACACACACCCAAAATCCTAGGAGTAACATATGATACTCATATGACATTCAAACAGCACACCACAAACATTAAAAAGAAACTGACACCCAGACTTAATGCCCTCAGGTCACTTGCTCACACAAAATTTGGACACAACAAAGAAACTACCACCACAGTATATAAACAATACATAAGATCAGTGATGGAATACGCAAGCCCAGCCTGGGCTTCTAACCTAGCTGAAACACATCATAAGACCTTACAGACTATTCAAAACAAAGCCCTGAAGATCATTACAGGCTGCACAGCTACTACACCCACAGATCACCTACATCAAGAAACCAAAATCCTCAAAGTCAAAGACCATCTGGACATGAGAGGCACTCAATTCCTGGCAGCAGCCTCCACGAACCAAGACCACCCACTAAACTACATGGCAACACACCCACAGACACCAAGAAATATCAAAACAACACCCAGCACACGGTATCACACACAATTATTGTCCTCTCTCTCTTCCTGCCCACCCCGAACCAACTTCCAGAAGCACATCCATACTCATATCTCTCACCGATCCATCCACTCACTCACAGACAACACGCAGCTGCATGCACGACCTCCCGAAATCCATCCTTCCGAATCCTCCCTTCCTCGCGAGGACAGAGTCCACCTGGCCAGGCTGAGATGCGGACACCATCCAGCTCTCCTGAGCTATCAGAAGAGACTGGATGACTCCGTTGTCGACGCCTGCCCGGGATGTAACACAGCACCCCATACCATTAAACACATCATAGAAGACTGCATTTCACACAACCACTTATGCCAACAACACAATCTACACTCAATGAGAGCTCTGTGGGAAAGCCCGATCGTGGCCATGGCCTTCCTCAGGGACTCGGGGCTGTTCGGCCAGGCAGCTTAGGGAACAACAACAACAACAACAATAACAACAATCCAGGTTGTAAATTGTTTCCAGTGTGAATACTGTCTTAAAGTGGACGCTACTTATAACTGTAGGGGGCTCCCTAAAACCAACAGAGGGCTTCTCCTACGCCCTGATGTAGTAGACGTATTTAATACCAGTGATATTGTGTGCCTGCAGGAGACTTGGTATTTTAAACAGGATTTGGGTAACCTCAGTACTATCTGTGATAATTTTCATGGGTTTGGGGTCTCGACAACCGATGCTATGGATGGTCTAGTAGCAGGTCACCCACCGGGAGGAGTAGCTATTTTGTGGAGGGACTCTTTAGACAGCCGGGTTAAACCACTTGTAACAAATTTACCATGGTGTACAGGTATAGAAATAGAAGATATCCAACGGAAAGTAGTTATTCTTAGTGTGTACTTGCCCTACCAATGTAATGAAAATGAAGAACAATACCTGGAATGCCTTGGAGAGCTAAGTGCTCTTTTACAAGAACTAAATACCACCTGCTACTCTGTAATAGGGGACTGGAATGCTAATCTGAAGGACATGAGTAACTCTCTGTTTGCTAGTCATATGACTAACTTCTGTGGTGAGCATGATCTAATTATCTCTTCTCAGCTCATGCTCCCTCATAGTAGTTACACATGTGTCAGTGCAGCATGGGGCTCAACGTCTTGGCTAGATCATACCGTAGCTAGTGCTGATTTCCATGATATGATAACAAATATGGAAATTCAGTATACATATACAGATGAAGATCATATCCCATTGACCTTAACAGCTAGTTTGGAAAGAGCGCCAGAATTAACCCAGTCAAACAATAGTGTAAATCCAAAACTGCCATGGGGCGGGCTTGACGAGGAGGAGTGTGAGCAATTTTGCACTTTAACACACACTCTCCTTTCTGAGCTTGATCCTGGCAGTGAGGATGCCATTACCTGTGAAGACCCCAATTGTGTTAATGCTAGTCATCGAGAAGAAGTCAGCAAGCTGTACAATAATATTATATCTTGTCTTACTAAGGCTAGTGACATAGTATTTCACAAGCATAACAAAAATTACTCTTTTAACAAACCTGGGTGGAATGACCATGTTTCAGAACTATACCAGGCATCCCGAGATGCTCGTAGTGTATGGCTGGATCATAACAAACCGAGACAGGGACCCATTTTTGACATGTTCACCAGACTAAAGGCTAGATGCAAGTATGCAATCAGATATATAAAAAACAATGAAAATGTATTAAGAAGAGAAGCATTGGCCAAAAACTTTGCTAGCAAAGACACATTGGCCTTCTGGAAGGATATTAAAAAAATGCATAATAGCTGCACACCTCTACCCGTTAGTGTAGATGGGATCTCTGGTACTAATAACATAGCCAATCTTTGGAAAACACATTACCAAACTTTGTTTAACTCTGTTGGGCACCAAGGAAATACCATTGCTGCTACAACAGAGTGTAACAAAGAAGAAAAATATGACACAATTAAAGTTACAAGTGAAAAAATCAAGGCTGCAATAAGTCGGCTAGATGCTAACAAATCCTGTGGTTTTGATGGTATATATGCTGAACATTTGAAGTACTCCTCCACTCTCCTCTTGGAGAAACTCAGCAGTTGCTTTACCAGCTTTCTAATCCATGGTTTCCTACCAGAATCTATGATGTCCGTTACCTTGATACCAGTAATTAAAGACAAGGCTAGCAAAATTACATCAAAAGACAACTATAGACCTATTGCCCTTGCCAGTATTGTAAGTAAGATACTAGAGTTAATCATTTTAGACAGAATCTCAGTGTATATCTCAACTAATAGTAATCAATTTGGTTTTAAAAAGAATCATGGTACGGACCAGTGCATCTACACTCTGAAGGAGCTAGTGGATGGGTACATCAAAATGAACAGCTCTATTTTTGCATGCTTTCTTGATGCTAGTAAGGCATTTGACAGAGTCTGCCACAATATCCTGTTTGATAAATTAGCAACAAGGGGAGTGCCATCCTATATACTGAGAATCTTGAAGTACTGGTACGCCAATCAAACATTTAATGTAAGATGGGGTAACATTATTTCGGATTCCTTTACAGTAACCAATGGAGTGAGACAGGGTAGTATTCTCTCACCTTACTTATTCAATGTATATATGGATGAATTAAGTGATAAATTGAATAAAGAGCAGATTGGATGTTATGGTGGGAATAAAATCATCAACCATCTCATGTATGCTGATGATCTGGTCATTATTGCACCGTCTTCTGCGGGTCTGAGCAAACTTCTTGATATATGTGAATCTTTTGGTAGTAAACATTGTGTTAAATTCAACCCACTGAAAAGTGCTGTTCTTATATTTAGATCAAAATTACTGTATAAAAGTAAACTGCCAAATTTCTCACTCAATAATCAAATTATTCAAGAAGTAAACAAAATAAAATACCTGGGACACATTATCTCAAACGATTGCTCAGATGATGCAGATATCGGCCGTCAGCGCAGACAGCTATATTTACGTGGTAACACCATCTTGAGAAAATTCCACATGTGTAATTGGGAAACTAAAGTCACTTTGTTCCGGACATATTGTTCCTCTATGTACACGGCCCATTTGTGGTGGAAGTATAAGAGAGCCACCATAAATGGTCTGTGTACATCCTATCATAATATACTCAAGATGTTCATTGGTCTCTCTAAATATGAAAGCACTAGTATGGTGTGCACACTGTTGGATGTGCAGTGCTGTCGGGCTGTCATCAGGAGACTGGTGTACAGCTTTTCGCAGCGACTGCAATCCTCCAGTAACACGCTGATTGTAGCTCTTTGGTCTAGTGATCATATCTATGAATCCCGTATTATATCTCACTGGCAGAAGCTGCTGCACACATAGTATGTACTGTAATGTAATATATAGGTCTAATTGAACTATGAGCAATGATCTGTGCAATAGGTGTTAACCAACATTGAGCAATAGCCTTAGTTAGCCTATCTGTGTTATATTGTGACAAAATGTGATATGTGCTCTATTCTGTAAATAGGCCTACTGTATTTTTTATTTTATTGTGTCTTTATTAATATATCTTTGTGTATAATTATTATCTGTGCTCTGACGAGAAGTGTATGTGATATGGACCATTAGGTCGTACTGTATTTATACTGTATCTATCTTATGTGTCTGGAATAAAGAATTATTATTATTATTATTATTATTACTGATTTGTGAGCTTATCCGTGACTTCCTTGTCGTAGGACAGTAGCCACTTGGATTTGAGAGTGTCCACATAGCGAAATTGAGCGAGGTCTGCAGGTTTCCAGTTTCTTCCAAGTGGAAATAGGTCAAGGGAAGTTGCAGAGGTTTGTTGCACCACTGAGTAAGTTGAGTGTACCAAACCTGAGTCGGCCACATTGGAGCAACCAGGACCACTTGACCCTGGAATAACCTGAGGTGATGAATGATTCTGCACATCAGTGACGTGTCTGGGGGGGGGTGGGGGGGATAAATCGATGTCCACCTGTTCCAATCCACTGTGAAGGCATCCGGGCCTCCTTCTCGTGTTATGTGATTCCGAGATATGTAAGACTGGAGCTTCGTTGATTGACGAGACGTGAACAGATCGATTTGAGGTGAAAATGGCAGAACTAAGTGGTTGAATGTATTTTGTTTGAGAGCCCATTCCACCGAGGTACTCTTTCCCCTGGACAGAGCATCCCCCCACAGATTGGGGACGCCTGGTAGATATTTCGCATGAATTATTTATGGAATGTTTTTTGGGCTAGAAAAAATATTTTGTCCGAGAGATCCTGTAGAACCCTGGACCGGGTGGGGCCTTGTTTCTTCAAACAAATTACAGCGGCCATGTTGTCCATCCGGAATGCAATTGACCTGGAGGTCAATGACATCGCATGATCTCTGCGAAAAAACAGAGGAACTGCTAACTCTTGGGCATTGATGTGAAACTGACTTAATGTCGTCCATTTTCTGTGATTCTGACGACCCTCCGTCGACTGATAGCCCCATCCTATCAGACTCGAGGCATCTGTGTCCACCCATAGGGTGGGAGGTGGATCTGACCAATGTGTCACTGATTCCCGTACCTGAAATTTTACCCAAAACGACAGGATATGTAAAATTCTCTTTGGGATAAATAGAGGACAATTAGAGGGAAAGCTTTGTTGCCTAGCAAGATTAATCTCTTCAACCTGAGGAGTGAGGAAGTACATGAACGAAGGCGGTGCTGGTTGGGGGGAGGGGCGTCGACTGACTGGGGACAGAGGTGCATGGGGGCGGTTCGTTCGTGGCCACCCCTTCGGGGATCACGGCGTCAGGCAATAGATAGATAGATAGATAGAACCTGAGGAGGCCTCGGGGCACTGTAATTTGAACCCAATTTAAAGAGTCTATCAGAGATTCCCAAAGTTTCCTGGTTATAGTCTTGGAATGCAATACTCTGAACAGTTTTACATGAAGACGTTTGGCATTGGTTGGACTTTGTTTATAGTCTGAAGTTGTGTATCCCAGATTAACCCTAGCCATTCTGCTGATTGTGTAGGAGTGAGATTTGATTTCTGTAAATTTACTTTGAAACCCAACTTGTTACATGTACGACTCTCAAGGTTTGTTCTTGGCAATGGAGTGGAGAAGACCCGAGAATCATCCAATCGTCTAGGTAAAACAGTATTTTCACTCCTTCTTTGAGTAGAGGGAGAAGAGCTTGTTTCACTATCTTGGTGAAAATTCTGGGAGCTATGTTCAAGCCGAAAGGCATTCTGGTGAACATTACCGCTTTGTTTCTGAATGGGACAGCTAGGAACTTTTATTATCTCTTTGCTATTGGGATGTGCCAGTAGGCGTCTTTTAGATCTAGAGTAATTATCCAGACCTTTGGTTGTAGAACTAGCCTTACTTGAGAAAATTGTCAACATCCTGAACATCATATTGTGAATTGATTTGTTGAGGAGGGACATGTCTATCACAGGCCTTAGTTGTAGACTGTCCCTCTTTGGAACGAGAAACATGCGGGATAGAAGAAACTGGCATGCCTTCTGGTACATAAGTCACAACATTGTCTGACAACATTTGGTTTATTACTGTTTCTAACTCTAGAGATAGTTGTACATTGTTTGACTGAACTCTGAGGCAGGGTCTTACCAACCAGCGCCATGTAAGGCCCTTCTTTTACTACCCTCTTTGCCCAAGATCTCTGAGGTCAATGACGAAAATTTTCCCTGAACTGACCTGTCGGATGAAGGACTAGTTCCCTGTTGATGGCCTCTAGAAAATTTAGTTTTTTGTACTTCGGGCAGGTTGGTATGTTGATGACCATGTGGTCTCTGGTGTTTGGGGGCATGTTGTTTTGTTTGTTGGGGTCTATGTTGTGACCCATAGTTATGTCGCTTATGAGGTGGTCGTGTGTAGGATGATGGTTGAGTCCTTGCTGCACCCCGACCTCTGGACTGATAGTGTCCCCTGTTTGACGAGTTACCCCTATGCGCCTGAAATGTTTGTGGAGTAAGCTTACGAGAGGGAAATTGGACTCTAAATTTTCCACGCTGTGATTGAGAACGAGAGTGGAACTGTCTAGGATGTTTCTGCTTGTTTGCAAGCGACTGCCTAAACGCAGCCATCTCAGGTCTTAGCAACAGAGCATGAACCTCACTCCAGGTAGTTTGGGGTATCAATCTACATGTGAACAGCGGAGAAAGGAGAACTCAAGTTGCAATATCTTTGGGCATATTCTTAGACAAGTGGATGCGCAGATACTGTCTAGCTCTAGCTGCCTCAAAATAGCAATCCTGACATCCCCAGTGGTCATCAGAGAATTACCAAGCGAAGCTCTTCTGATAAAATGAAGTGCAGCCCTAGAATTTTGTTCAGGGATAGAATCTGCTACTTCCTGCATGGCTTGTGCAAGTTGTCGCTGTGTAATAAACTTTGACAGTGACCTATGGGCTCTTTGAGGCAGTCTAAAATCTTTGTCAATCAGTGTAGGAGTAAGTGTACAAATCAGGGGGTCATTTGTTGACTTACAAACTATTTTTGGACCTCTGAGATATTCCCAGAACTCCTGGGGTATAGAGTCGGAGTTGTATACATACATATACTGTAGTAGCAACTGGTGATCCTCCAATGAAAGTTTATGGGGGGCAGCATCCCCACAAGACAAAGCAAATTTATCTGCCTTAGTCACCCATTCAGCCCATGGACCATAACCCAGATTAGAAACCTCTAACATAGGAATTTTATTCTCAAACATTTTCGTGGAACAACCTACGGATTTTGAGAGATTAGGGAGAGATTTAATGGCATTATGTCCATCCGCTTTATTCAAATCAGACCATGGTTTGAAGCGCTTACCCGAAGGCACCGCAGGGGTCTGTGTGTAAGTAAAGTACATAGCCTCTAACAGAGATGGGAATTAAGGTTTTATGATTACATCCAGCAATCGGCCTTGTGCATCTTTTGCACGTAGATGCCTAAGCTCGTCCATTTCAAAAATCCACTCATTTGGTACTGGCACCCAATCTGGATGACCTGTGTGAGCTTAGCAGGTGTTACCACTGGTAACTATTTCCAGTATCGAGATTCACCAAATAGTAGAGGAAAAAGGCTTCTTGTTCATTTCAGGTTCCTGCTCAATGGGTGGGGGTTGAATATGTGACAGAAAAAAGTTACTAGGAATACCAGAAGCCAGAAGACTAGCCTGAGTGGAGGATGAAGGAGTGGTTGTTATTTCACGAGCAGGTTGTTTGGGCTGGACAGGTACATGAGCCAGTGGAACTGCGTCTGGTATGGCAGGCTGTAACATAGATGGAGCAAGTTTTAATGAAGAACCAATATGGGACTCATTTTCACTCAAACCCTCCTCAATATGGTCACCGGTCTCCAAACCATAATATTCTACAATAGAATCGTTTATGTCCAAAGGTTCTGGAGTATCTTTTAGAAGTACTTCTTCCAGCTTTGCCCCAACCGTACTGTAACCAAAAATGTCTGGAGTTGCCAGAGAAGGATCTAAACGAACAGGTAAGTCCGAAGAAGGCTGAACAGGTGAGTAGTCTATGGGTTTATGCACTTCAGCTTCAGTATTCACCTGAATCAGTTGAGGGTGAATTAATGTAGGTGGAGCAAGTAACGGGGTTGATTCAAATTGCTGTTCAATAGTATCAGCTAACTGTACTTGGGAGTGGTGATGGGCTGGTCTATCAGAATGAGAGTTGAGCGTTCTCTGCCATACCCATAGCTTACTCTGACTGTTCCTTTTACTTATATATTTTCTAGATCTCAAGTGACGGTGTCTTTTCCGTGGATTGACCTCCCTACTGCCAACCCTGGCAGATTGGGAGCCAAAGCGTCACATTTTTCCTTTGCCCCTCAACTTTCCCTTTATAATTGCTGAGGGGCACAGGGCCTTGGGTGGGGCTTTTGTTTCCCGGGCGTTTCCGCACCCTCCTCAGCTCCCCGCCTTTGAGTGGCTTCGGTCACCTGGACATTATTAGTGGTAAGCTGGGAGGGTTCTGTGGGGTCGCTCGGTTATGGCCTTGGCCTTGCTCGGGACCTTGGGGCTGCTCGGCCAGACAGCCTGAGGAACAGCAACAACAACAACAACTGTACTAGGGAAAGTGGAGGAGGACTGACATCCTCAGAACTTGGATCAGTCAAAGAAGTAGATTGAGCCGGCAAAAATAAATAGCCGTCTCAATTACTGGTACCCGGGCCTGTCATTATGATACTATGAACCAAGCCATGAGTACCCGGCATTATAATATCACCCGCCAATACTGGTACCCGGGCCTCTCTTTATACTGTTAAGACAAGGCCTAGAGTACCCGGGGACTTTAAATTTTTTAACACGCCATAGTCTTACCAACCGCAAGAGTACCCGCCAATACTGGTACTCAGGGCTGAGAGTACCCGGCAATACTGGTACCCGGGCCTGTCTTTATACTTGTTATGGCATTATAATATCACCCGCCAATACTGGTACCCGGGCCTGTCTTTATACTGTTAAGACAAGGCCTAGAGTACCTGGGGACTTATATAATTTTTAACACGCCATAGTCTTAACACCCGCAAGAGTACCCGGCAATACTGGTACTCAGGCCTGAGAGTACCCGGCAATACTGGTACCTGGGCCTGTCTTTATACTTGTTAAGACAAGGCCTAGAGTACCCGGGGACTTGAGAAAATTTCAACCCGCCATAGTCTTAACACTCGTAAGGGTACCCGGCCAAGAGTGTTATTAGGCGTCCCTGTTTGTATCTTTGTACAGGTTTAAATTCTTATATCTTTCTGGGACTGTAAGTCAGTGAGATATATTCAATCACGATATTATTTCGAGTACCCCACTGGCCATAGGCCTACTTGGTACCAATGAAAATAATTAAACACGAGTGCACAAATAAGTAGTAAAATAGGCTACTATTAAAATGTTGTTATTGAATTTAACATCAAATTATAATGCCATCAACTGTACGTACTTTGATGGCTATCACTGAAAATAATGCAACATAAAAACGCCTTGAAGGCGAATATATTGACAAAGAACTCTTGATTGTTGACGTAAAAACATTACGAATTCCACCATCACATAGAACACTTTGATGGTAAACACTGAAGATATTGTAGTCGATATGGTATGAACCATTTATTCCCTACAATGTGTATTTGTGATAAATTAATGAACAAATTAAAACTGATCGAAAATTAAGGAAAATTGCTCAAAAATTTACCGGAAATGCCCGAGTGTTATACGGCGAGCCTTTCTGTATTTTTGTACAGGTTTAAATTCTTATATATTTCCGGGACTATAAGTCAGTGAAATATATTCAATCAAAATATTATTTCGAGTACCCCACTGGCCATAGGCCTATTTGGTACCAATGAAAATAATTAAAAAATAATTAAAACACGAGTGCAAAAATAAGTAGTATGTTGTATAGTGAGATGGGAATAATACTGGAAATATTTGGCCTACTTATAATTGGGCAAAATAGGATCTAGCCTTGTGCCGTTTAATTTAAATAAACTAAAGTTGACACTTATGTAAGAAATAGCTCAGTAAATTATTACCCGGTATCACTAGATAGAATTACTCGGTAATTTATAAGTAGAGTAAACCCGGAATTTTTATCATAAATTGGTATCTTACAACCTAATACCCGGCAACCCTATAGATCATATGAATCCGGGAAAGTATACTATCTACCCCAGGATTCCTCTTAGCCGGGTATAGCCTAGTCTTAATTACGCACTAAGACTGATATACTTGAATACTTGGTAACATATAAGTATACCCAGTAACCTTAAGCTACTATATCAAGACCGATAATATCGGGCAAAGTAGGCCTATACTCAATAATATGGAAATATAGGCCTAGCCTACTCGGGAAACGTAAGTTTCTCAACCTAGTTTAGCCCGGATCGTAACCATGTCAAGTGTTAATGGTGCCATGTTGTGTATATTACCTTAAATACGCGGTAAATACACCATTATAGTCGTAAATCTAATAGTAGCGTCAATTACTGGTGCCCGGGCCTGTCTCTAATATGGTATGACAAAGCCTAGGGTACCCGGCAAAATTAATATCTGCCTCCATTACTGAAACCCGGGCTTGTCCTATTATAGTATGACAAAGCCTAGAGTACCCGACAAAAAAAATAATATCTGCCTCAATTACTGGAACCCGGGCTTGTCCTTATTATAGTATGACAAAGCCTAGAGTACCCGGCAGAAATATTTTTGCTTCCATTACTGGAACCCGGGTTTGTCTTTATTAACCCTCCAGCCCCGGCTACGCATTACATAAATATTCCCCAAAACCCGGGTGTTTTGGCCGAAAAACGTCTAGGCCAGGCTACCGTATATTTGTTATTCTGACTGCTTCCCGCATTCCCACGCATCCCCAAGCGTAGCTGTGTTATTTACCTGTAGAATGGCGTTAAGTAGAGCTCTCTAAGTCAACTGGTTGAGTTGTGATGATGATTTCATTGGAGATAACTTTATGGCAAAAACAGCCACTTTACACTACTTTTCGATACTTAACAACAACATACAGGCACACACGAACAAGCGACGCTCTCCTTCTTGTGGCCGGAGATGCGGGGCGTCGGTCCAGCCGGCTGTTGTTTACATGCGTCGGACCGACGCCTCGCACACCAAGCTCACAGGCTTTGAGCTCATGGGTGTTTAAGAGCCCTTCCGGGCAGCTCGTGTATGCTTTTTTATGGGCGTTCAAGAGCCCTTCCGGGAACAGATGGTTAAAGTATGACAAACCCTAGGGTACCCGGCAAAAATAATGTCTGCTTCCATTACTGGAACCCGGACTTGTCCTTCTTATAGTATGACAAAGCCTATAGAGTACCCGGCATAAATAAATAGCGGTCTCAATACTGGCACCCGGGCCTGTCATTATGATACTATGAAGCAAGCCATGAGTACCCGGCATTATAATATCTCCCGCCAATACTGGTACCCGGGCCTGTCTTTATACTGTTAAGACAAGGTCTAGAGTACCCGGGGACTTGAAAAAATCTCAACACGCCATAGTCTTAACACCGCAAGGGTACCCGGCAATACTGGTACCCGGGCCTGTCTTTATACTGTTAAGACAAGGCCTAGAGTACCCGGGGACTTGACAATGTAAGTCAGTGAAATATATTCAATCAAAATATTATTTTGAGTACCCCACTGGCCATAGGCCTATAGTTGGTACCAATGAAAATAATTAACCACGAGTGCAAAAATAAGTAGTAAAATAGACTACTATTAAAATGTTGTTATTGGATTTAACATTAATTTATAATGCGCCATCAACTACAAGTACTTTGATGGCTATCACTGACATAATGCAATATAAAAATGCCTTGAAGGCAAATATATTGACAAAGCACTCTCAATTGTTAACGTAAAAACATTACAAATTTCACCATCACATAGAACACTTTGATGGTAAACACTGAAGATATTGTAGTTGATATGGTATGAACCATTTATTCCCTACAATGCGTATTTATGATAAACTAATGAACAAGTTAACAATGATCGAAATTGAAGGAAAATTGCTCAAAAATTTACTGGAAAAACAAAAAGTAAAGGGAAATAAAGTTTAGAAACTAAATTTTGGCTTTGAAAAATAACCCTTGGCCAACGCATAAGCTTGGGGAGAGTACGATCGAATATCTAAATTTTACGAAATTGACTCAATCACAGTACTCAAAACTTAAGGAAATTAATACAAAGCTACAAAGTTAATACACAAATTTAAAAAGACACTGCAGCTAAAGAGCCAAAGGCTCGTATGACCAAAAACAAAATAAGTAAAAAGCAGTGGCGTCCTAAATACACGAGCGTCGACCAGCCCAGAAACTAAGTCCTTGCCTAATTCAAGTTTACGAGCGAATGCAATTAAAATAAATACATTCCTAAATGCACATACAACTTAAATATGCAAATAAACTCGCTATGAATTAAAAAACTGACGCGTTTAAGAGGGGCTACTGAAATTATACATAAGGCAAGAGCACGGCTTTGACACGTCTGTACAGGGCGGGCGACGTTCGAGAGAGGACGCATCTCGGGAGATAACGGTAGGAGGCATGTGGATGGGAAACGAGAGTAGGAATGGAAGGCGTATAGGCGCGCTATTCAAACTGTGTTAATTCTTTTCTTTTTTATTTTCTACTTTTCAGTGGCTCCGTCCCAATGACGTACCTTAGGAATGATTAAGGGGTACCCCCTAAGATGATCTTGGTTCTCGACCGTCGCTATCAAGGTTAACCCGGTCTCTGAGGAGACCGGAACGAGGCCATATTATCATAGGCTCTTACGTCATTGACGTAAGGAGCCACCAATAAATTGACTTCATTGACTGTCTGCGTACCTCATGCAGATGGTACAAGAAGTTCTTTCTGCATATGGTAGACATGTCTCTTCTGAACGCTTATAACATCTATAAGCTTCAGAATAACACACCCAGACATTTCAAAGGCCTGCGAAGGTTCCACAAGCAGGTGATAATGGATCTCCTGGAGAAGTATGCAATGCCACAGAGGGCAGTGGCACACGCTGGGCCCGCCACCACTGACCGCTTGCACTGTGCATATTACATGAATATGCACAGGCTCATTTCACTGCCTATGACACCAGCAGGAAGAAAGCAGCAGAAGCGGTGCCATGTCTGCTACAACACCAGGCTGAGGGCGTGGTCAGAAAAGAAGTCCACCCTGGAGTGTGTGAAATGTAAGGTGGCACTCTGTGCTGAAGGGTGCTTCTTTGATTACCACTCCAAGCAGCAGTTCTAATAGTGAAAGTATCAAAGACAGTGAGAGTGACGGTATCAGTGACATTATTCTAGCCCTAGAAACAATAATAATAAATAATAAGACAATAAACTATAAATAATACAATAATAATATGTGACAATAATATATATATAGCCAAAAAGTGGAAGTGAAACAATTTATTGTAATACAAAAGTTCAATTTATTTTCAGAAAGTTTATACAATTACAATAAGACCATCATAATAAGTGAAAGTGACACATAAATGTATATAATAAGTTCCATTCATATGATTAGAACCTATGGAAATATATAAATCAGTGAAAAAGACACAATAAATTGTACGGTATATAAAACGTTTACAAAGCATATTTACTAAGTGAAAGTGACACAAAACCTAATATTTGATGTGCAATTGATAATAAACACCTGTGATAACGAATAATCAGTGCCTAATATTACAATAACTTAGCCTAATTAGTAAAAAAAAGTACAGTATCGAGTGAAAATGAGCAGTATGAGTGACAATGACGCCCTAAAGCATATTTACCTAAGTTAAAGTGTCACAAAACCTAATATTTAATATTTGATGTGCAATTAATAATAAACACCTGCGATAACGAATAATCAGTGCCTAATATTACAATAACTTGGCTCAATTACTAATACAAAGTACGGTATCGAGTGAAAATTAGCAATATTAGTGACAGTGACACCCTAATACACATACTTTATATGATTGTCCTCAAAATAACTATAAAAATCTCTAATAAACATCCAATTGTCAATATCAATCACTAAAATCATCTATCGGAGGCAAAGACTCTGGTGCGACGAGCGGCTAGGTGCGCTCTAGCCGGGGCCGGGGCGAGGCATCCGAACGCGGCAAGAATTTCCTGCGGCAAAACACACTCCTTCACACACTCGCCATTCTGCAACCACTGGGGATAGAGATGTCTACTCAACACTATTCTACAGAGGAAGGTACGAGGAACATTTTGTTTTTTTATTCATAACAATCTATGCTGTCTTTATTAAGTTACAGCTGAATTAACATAGCACAATAATCGCCGAAACACCCGGGAACACAGTATATGCGGGAGCTTAGGGGCCCCGTGCGGGAGGGTTAAAGTTTTAGACCAATGGACGGATGCATTAGATCAAGGATACCTATGCTATAGATGTTGCTTACTGTGATTTCATGAAAGCTTTTGACAAGGTCCCTCATGAAAGATTACTAAGGAAAATTAAATCTTATAACATTGGAGATGATTATGTGGGCTGGATAA
The DNA here is from genome assembly GCA_032716605.1 of Paralithodes platypus. Lineage (NCBI taxonomy): Eukaryota > Metazoa > Arthropoda > Malacostraca > Decapoda > Lithodidae > Paralithodes > Paralithodes platypus. The sequence goes on along the minus strand of CM064532.1, from coordinate 1,133,653 downwards.
GGGAGTTCCTATGTAATAGAAAGCGAAGGGTAGTGGTGAACAGAGAGACTTCAGCATGGAAGGCGGTAACTAGTGGGGTACTCCAGGGGTCAGTTATGGGGCCCCTGCTATTTGTTATATACCGTATATTTGTTAGTAGTCTTGGCAAATCCAATGTCACGGCTATTAACCTAATTGCAATGACGACTTGTCTGTTTTGACTGCTATGTCGTCCTCCTAATCGCGGTTAAAAAAGAAAATGTCTAGAGTCTCCACCTTAACTTGCTCTAGGAGACGTTGTACATTAACCAAAACTACCACCGAAGGTGAAAACTGCATAGAAGAGAAGAAAAAGGGATTTACCTGAGATACAGCTGACAGCCCATACCGACTTCTGTCCATGTTTACACCTGGTCGAACCTGAGCGCATGCGCCGTTGTCCAAGCATAATTTTCACCCGCGCCCTCATATGATTCAGACGTCTCTGCCTTGTGTTCTTCCATCCACCCTGTCACCGTCATTTTTTGGCTTCTTTAGCCTTCCTTTATGTTAGACAGATGCTACGTGGTTTAGGGCACACGTGAAATGGGCTCCAGAATGTTTAGAATGTATCATATGGAGGTCGCGTGTGGAAATAGTCTACCGGAGGTACGGGGACGCTTGGCGTCCTCCGTCTATGTTTTTTAGTTATCTTTCTCTTTTCATATTGTCTTTTCCGTTAGCTGGGCATAGTTTTAGCTTATTTATAGCCTAGCTTGTTTCTCATTCAGGTTTGGCTATGCCCAATTGAGTTTTCATATTTTCATAGCCTAGGTGTTTACGTTCGGGTAAAATTCAGAAAAAAATGGGGGCCTTGCTTTATTTGTAGTGTCTGTGTTGGTCTTTTTTCATCAGCGTTCTTTCCTGAGTCCCGCCCTTCTGATCCTCCAGAGTGGGTCAGGGCCTGGGCGTGGTGGGTTTTACTCTCCAAGGTTTTTTCGCTTCCGACACTCACTACAAATAGGCTATGCGCCCCCCTTTTTTCTCCCCAGAAGTCACTTCCTGGCATGTTTTTAGCCGTTTATTTTTCACCCTCATTCTTTCACCTACCTTGAACTCGTGCCCTTGCTTCATTACTGGTGCTGTGCTGTTGATGTTATTCTCACCCTCGCCCCACTTTGGCTGGTTAGGCGAGTGGGGGGCGGCGCTCCCTGCTGTGTCATCATGTTTTTCCCAGCTGTGCCCCCCCTCCCCCTCTTCATCGCCGGATTTAGGGCACGATTTCGGTGGGCATTCATCCTCTTTCATGCACGGTTCAGGGGTCCCTGTTTGTGCAACCACCCTCCCTGCCACTGTCTCTTCATGAGGTATGCTCTATCTCTGTGGGTTGGGTGGTTCCTGGGGGGGTGTGCCTCCTTTCCCCTGGTGTGTCTTGCTTGTCCCCTCCCTTGATCGGTTGAAATGGGTTACTGTTCAAGGAAGACACTGCTCAGCTTGATGGCCTTTCCAAGCTTCGAGATCATAAGGAGACACCCGCATTTTTGCTCAGCTTGAGGGCCAAGAAAACTTCATAGAGAGGGATGGAGGTGAGAGAACAAGAGGTCACAGCTACAAACTGAAAGTGCCTAATAGTAAATCTGATCTGAAAAGTAAAAGATTTCCTACCAACTCGATTAGTGGGTGGAACAAATTGCCAGCCGAAGTAGTGTCTGCACCATCAGTGCATAGTTTCAAAGCACGGTATGACAAACATATCTTAGGAGGCGGAAATTAATGAGCATGCTCACTCCCGCAAATACAACTAGTGTAAGTACAGCTTATTGTCCCTCACACAAGCTTGGAGTTCATATGAAATGCTAAGGGTCCTGGGGAATGTGCCTCCTCTCCCCTGGTGTCTTCCTTGACCGGTTGAGACAGGTTCCTGGTCAAGGAAGACACTCTGCTCAGCTTGCTGGCCCTTCCCAAGCTTGGAGATAATTAAGGAGATGCTATAGGAGTCCTGGGGTGTGTGCCTCCTCTCCCCTGGTGTGTCTTCCTTGCCACCCCTCCCTTGACAGGTTGAGATGGGTAGGCTACTGTACTGTTCAAGGAAGGCACTGCTTGGCTTGTAGGCCCTCACACAAGCTTGGAGTTCTTGCTCAGCTTGTTGGCCATCACCCAAGCTTGGAGATCGTACGGGGTTGATATACGAAGCCAGGGAGATGTGCCTCCTCTCTCCTGGTGTGTCTTCCTTGCCTCCCCTCCCTTGACAGGTTGAGTTGGGTACGGTGCTGTTCAAGGAAGATTCTGCTCAGCTTGTAGGCCCTCACACAAGCTTGGAGAGCATGCTCAGCTTGTAGGCCCTCACACGGGCTTGGAGATCATAAGGAGAAAAGCTTGGAGATCATACTCAGCTTGTTGACCCTCACGCAAGCTTGGAGTTCATAGGGGATGCCCACATCCTTGCGGCCTGTTTCCTCTTGACAGGTGGAGATGGGTGATGTTCATGGATGCCACTGCTCCACTTGTAGGCCCTCTCCCAAGCTTGGAGTTCGTAGGAGATGCCCACAACCTTGCAGCCTGCTTCGGTGTTGTCTTAGACCCTTATTTCGCTTTTTTGGCGTGGCCCTGGCCTCGCCACGGTCCCGCAATTTTGCGGGTTCCGTATATCGCGAATTTGCGGATTTCCGCATTTTTGCCGGAATCCGCGCATTATAGCGCGAATTTGCGGGTTGTGGTGTCACATAGGACACACCTACATGGGCCCGCAATTTTGCAGGGGTGGTTAGTTTCTACTTCTAACCAATGCTGTCATTTGTCTTCCCTGACTGCTTTTACAATGACATGGAAGGTGTATGGCTGGTGTTTTACACACACCTTCTACATTTGGTTTTCACTGTTTTTACTGTGTTATAGACCCGGCATTTTGGATGTTGAGTTAGTGTTTAACGCTTTCTTCGTCTTTGCAGGTTCTTCCAGGCTTCGACCTGCCCTACAGTAGCTTTGCGCAGTGGCAGTATCGTAACCAATGAGGTTTAGTTTTCCGAGTGACGTATCTGCTACTGCTGAAGGCCCAAAACACGGTTAAAGTTTTCACATTTCATCTTTGCCTAGTACTTGCGACACCTCGGTTGGGTTACCTTCTTTGGAAGGTAATCAAGTCGTACCCCACCTGCTCGTGGTGACCTCGCAAACACCCATTTCTATTTATTTTTTCCATTTATTCTTTTTTCAAGATAGGGTGACACAAATGGGGGCGGCGCTACCTGGGTTTATCCCAGGTAGTAGTTTAATTTTACTCTAAATTTTATTAAGTGTTTTGTATATTTTTAATTGTAGGCTACATTAATATAAACAATGGCCGGCCAAGGCAAACGGAGGCAGAGTTTATTGGGAGATGAAGAGAGCTATGAGTTTGAGGGATTTCTGGCAGAGGGTGGTGAAGTGGAGGATCAATTGACTGTAGTTAAGAGACAGATGATGGGTCTGTTAAGATGGAAGGGAGTTATGGAGAATTGGAGGAGAGATAGGTGTGAAGGTGGAGTCACTGACAGAAATATGTGGAGCCAGTTCAGTAGCAACTGCAGATGGGCCATTAATTGCTAACCTAGATGCAGTGATAAGGAAAGTAGATGAGCTGGAGGCAGAGAACATGGCACTCAAGGAGCAGCTAAAGGAGTATGAGGGCCATTTAAGTGAGAAAGTAAAGGGAGTAATAAGTGAGGAGAAAGATGAGTGGACAAGGGTGGGGAATGCTAAGGTGGATGCATTGGAAGAAATCATGAAGGAGCAGGTGGAAGAGAGAGAAAAAGAGAAAAGAGAGTTTGAGAAGAATGTAGTGCAGGTTTTGAAGAGCAAGGAAAAGGTAGTGAGGGAAACAGCGGAGACCAAAAAGGAGCCGACCAAACGCACCACTGAGGTGGTAGATGGTGGAAAGAAAAAAACTGTCTGGGACCATCAGGTCCTGGTAGTGAAGCCAAAAGACCGATCCTCCGAGCCAGTAAGCCCACCAGATACAAAGGCAATCGAGACTGCTTTGGCTTCGGTTCCGGTTAACAAGTTAACTAGAACTGAGTCAGGTGTACTGGTGGTACGACTTCCATCCAAGAAAGCCAAAGAAGATGCAGGAAGGGCCATCAATCAGTATTTGGGGGTGGACAGTGCCTTCAGTGTCTCCGAACCAAAGAAGATGATGCCAAAAATGACTCTGGTAGGCATTGCTAATGACGCTGAGGATAATGAGATCATTCCCAGCATCCTCAACAAGAACCCAAGAATAAAGTCCCTGGTCGACGATGGCTTAGCTATGAATTTGCTATTCACTAAGCAAAAGAGTGATGCACACACTAAGATTGCGGTAGTAAAAATGTCACCTGAAATACGCTCTTCCATTGTGGATGATGGCAATTCTGTGTATGTTGGACTTGTGAGATGTCGTGCATACGATCGCTTCTGGGTAACACAATGTTACCATTGCCAGGGCTTTGGTCATACCAGTGACAGGTGTTATCGGAAAAAATGAGGATCCAAAATGCAACTTCTGTGCTGGTACTCATAACTCAAAAGACTGCACCAACAAGACTTCCCCCAAATGTATAAATTGTATGAGCTCCACATCAGTTACGGAGCCGCCAAATCATTTCGCCTCAAGTAGAAATTGTCCTTTAATGACAGCTCAGAGAGATAAAGTTATTGAGAACACCGATTTTGTAGGTTCAAAAAACTGAAAAATGCACATGGGAGCCGGTTTGAAACTGGGTCTGTTGAATGTTCGTTCCTTGCGTAACAAAATGGATCATATTTGCGAGATCTTGGATGAACGTAACCTTGATGTATTATGTCTCACTGAGACCTGGTTGTTCGAGTCAGATCTGAATATTATCCAGGCGGCATTGCCTAAAACCCATTCCATAATAAATGTTCCTAGGCCTAGGGGAGATCATCCGGGTGGTGGAGTGGCAGTTGTCTACTCCACATCTCTGGTGAATATCTTGCAAATAAGCCATAACCCAGCCCCTCTTTATTATGAACTGTTGGAAGTGGAAATAAAACTCCATCAACAAATTCTAAGAATGGCAGTTGTCTATAGGCCTGGCCATCGTGGCACAGATAGGGGTTTTATGGAAGAGTTTGGGCAGTTTCTCGAGGAATTTTCTGCTAAAACTGGAAGACTTTTGATGTGTGGAGATTTTAATTACTGGGTTGACAGCCCTCATCTGAAGCCATTCTCTCCTGAGTTCCTTGAGTTGACTGATCAGAACAATTTTGTAAACCATGTGTCCCACCCAACTCATATCTTAGGACACACCCTTGACTTGGTTTTCTCTCCTGTGGGTTGTGGTGGTGTTCTGGATGTTGATGTTGAGAATGCTGACCCTAATACCTCTGATCATGCTTTGATTACTTTCAGCTTTGATTTCCCTAAGCCACTCACACATGAAAAAGTAATCAGATTTAGAAATTATAAAAATGCAGACCTAAATTTGGCTAGCAGTGAAGTAAAACAGTACTTGGGAAGTATTGATACAGTACTTCCAACCTTACTTCAGATGAGCTGGTGGAGGTACATGGAAATGCACTTAAATTAGTGTTCGATCATCACTGTCCAGAAGTAGAGAAGAAAATCATAGTACGAGATGATTCGCCCTGGTATAGCACTCGAGTTAAATTTCTTAGAAGAGCGCGTAGAAGAGCTGAACGTGAATGGCGGAAAAATAAAACAGACTCTACATGGTTGCAATACCTGTCAGCCAGAAGAGCTGTGGTCTACAAAATCAAAAATGAAAAGAAAGTGTATTATCAGGGAAAAGTTGACTCGTGTGGTAACGACCAGAGGAGGTTGGCTTCAATTGTAAACAGTTTACTTGGAAAAACAAGAGTCAGCTTAAGACCTTCTGTACCTGATGCCGAGTTGGCTGCCAACTTTGTGGCATTTTTTGCTGGCAAGATAACTCGCATAAGACAGGAATTGGATGATGCTTCTGTTGGTGAAGAACTTTCAGTTGTACTCCAACCCCGACACATTCCTAATAATGTCCTCTCATCCTTTCACTCAGTAGAGGTGGACATGATCTCGTCCTACATAAGAAACCTCAATAAAACATTTTGCCCGTTGGATCCCATAAATGTTTCCAAGCTACCAAGAGTCTATGATCACACAGTTGAGTTTATTTCCAAAATAATTAATAAGTGCTTCTCTGAAGGTAGCTTCCCACATTCTGAAAAGCATGCACTACTCCGACCTACTCTAAAGAAACCTGGACTTGATGTTGAGAACATGTTGAACTATCGTCCTGTCTCCAACCTGTCCTTCATATCAAAGATATTAGAGCGTGCAATACTTGACCAATTACAACCACTACTTCAGAATGAAACTATCCCAATTTTTCAGTCTGCTTACCGACAGCATCATTCAACTGAAACAGCATTGATTAGAGTACATAATGATCTAGTTGAGAAAATTTGCAATGGTGTGGCCTCACTATTGGTCTTGCTTGATCTCTCTGCGGCTTTTGACACAGTGGATCATGAGTTGTTATTGAGTGATCTTTATGATTGTGGTGTGCGTGACTCCGCTCTCTTGCTTCTTGGGTCGTACTTGTCAGGTAGATCCCAGAGTGTGATGGTAAATCAAGTGGTCTCGGACTCGACACCCCTGCAGTATGGTGTTCCGCAGGGATCAGTTTTGGGTCCTATCCTATTTATAATTTATATTAGCAGTTTGTCTCTTCTGCTTCGTGTACATAATGTCACCTTTCACTTTTATGCAGATGACACCCAGATTTATGTGAGAATCACAAATATAGTTGATATACGGAGTAAGATGGAATTGTTGATGTCTGATATCAAGAAGTGGATGAGAGCGAGAAAACTTAAACTAAATGATGGTAAAACTGATATTCTCATCATCCGAGGAAATAGAAGAGCTGATGATATGGTAGGTGCCCTCTCCATCAATGTGGGTGGATCTCAGCTGCGACCGGCCAACTCTGTTCGAAATCTGGGTGTATATGTGAACTCCCGATTAGATTTCAAAGAGCATGTAAACCAGATAGTTAAAAGTTGTTACTTGCACATCAGAAATCTCTATTTGGTGAAGCCGTTTATAACCAGACGTTGCCTCCTGACGTTGGTTCACTCATTGGTCTTCTCTCGTGTTGATTATTGCAATGCCCTGTTGGTGGGTCTTCCAAATTATATTTTGAAGAAAGTTCAATCTGTTCTTAACAGGGCCGCAAGACTAATTTTTGGTGTTCCACCTAGAACTCCTACTACATCTCTTCACATAGAACTGCACTGGCTGCCAGTAAGAGCAAGAATAGAATTTAAGTTGTGTTTGGTGACTTTTAAGGTTCTCAAATTTGGTGAGCCTAGGTACCTTGCGGAGCTGCTCAGGCGCCCACCGGCACACCATGGTGTAGTTGTGCGTCATGACAATGACCCTTTTCGTCTTGATGAACCAAGGGCTTTCCAGCAGTCTTCTTTCTTTGAGAGGTCATTCTCCTACATGGCTCCGAGGTTGTATAACAGGTTGCCGCTGTCCATGAGACAACTGAGTTCTGTTGAATGCTTCAAGAGACAACTTAAGACTTTTCTCTTTGAGAGAAGCTATGATCTTGAGAGAGGTGTCATGACAGATGGCTATAGAGTTTAGGCTATTTTGCCACTGCTAGTGATTGTTAAATGTGTGTTGTATATGAGCCTTCTTTTGATGCATTGATTTTTGTTCTTTTTTCTTTCTCTTTTCGAGCGCTAGTGAATTCTTCGGAAAAATTGGCGCTTATGAGAAATAAGTAACATGCTTATTATTATTATTATTACATCACTGCTCCTCCGAGTTGCCGGTTTGGTGTGTCCAGAACCTCGGTTTGCATGCCAACTTGTTACTCTCTATGCTTCCTTCCTGGTTTCTTGGCCGTTTTACGGTGAACATAGGAGTGCCAAGGAGTACCTTGGACATCAGGCATTACTCAGGTACTCTGGCGGCAACAGGTCTTCCGACCCCTCCCGGTTGCTTGCCCTCCGATGTACTTGGAGTTCACCGGGGTACATAGGCCATCAGGCAACGCCTGTCTCTCTTCCTACATGGCCTACTTATGGGCTTCTTTCCTTCATTTCCGACTGTAGCTCTCCTTGGGTGCCGCGCATGGTACTTGTCAAGCTGATCTTTGATGGTTTCAGCGGTGTTGCTGTCTCCTACGCTTTCTTCATCTCGGTTCGGCTTCTGCTGTCGCTTCCTCTGCTTACACCGACTTTCGGCGGCGAGGGGAGATTCTTCTTCTGCAACCCCCCTTCATTGTGCCTCTGCTTCCCTCTTCTCCTCTATCCAAGGGGGAGCTCCCTGTTGCGGATGCGTTCTTTGGCTGTCTCTCCTCCGCCTGCTGTTCTACCTGGGGGGGTGGGAGGGGGGTCGCCCTCCTCCAATGGTGGGGCCCCCTCTCCCCATCCTCTGCAGGCCTGGGGATCCTCGTGGTTTCGGGATTCTCTTCCTCCAGGACTGCCTGCTTTTGGAGTGAGGGGGCCCGGGTACTGGTGCCCTCCGAGCCCTGGCGTGACCTCTTCCTTCTGGTTGGTATGTCCCTCTTCGTGTCTACCTGCTGTGCAGGGCGTTCTAAGGTGACTTTCTGGTTGTGGACGTGGAGGTATAGGCCTTTCCCGAGCAGGGCGGGCCGTCAGTTCTTCTCGGTGGGCCCAGGCTTCCATCTGCCCATAGGCAGATAGCTCTGGTCGGACTTCGGCCGCCTGGACGTCCTACTGGATGTTCGGTCCCTCTCGGTCTTGTCGGGACTGTTCTCCTTGGGGCCGGCCCTGCGCGAGGGCAGTATACCTGCTCTTCCTGCCGTGCTCGTTCAACCGCCCCGTTTGGGGCCTGGTTGTCGGGGTCCTGCTGTTTGCTTCCCGGACCGTCGACGTCGCTGTCTCGGAGTCCCCTTCGCCACGCTATGGGCGGCGGATTTCCCTCCTACTCGCTATGTCCTTCGTCCCCGTGCTACCGGTGGTGCTGTGCGAGGCTCCTTGCCGTCCGGTCCATGGTCTGCTGCGGCGCCTTGTTCGCTGGGCGTCTGGGCCTGCTTACTCTGCGCTCTGTGTACAACGGGGTTGTTTGCTCCGTAGCGCCTGGGTGCTGCACGCCTCCCTGTCGGCTGCCCCTGCTTCCGGCTCGCACCATCGCGCCGTGTCACGGTCGGTGCACTGTATGCTGTCCACCCGCTCGGCCGGGCCTCTTCGCGTTGGCCCCGCTGGTGCGAAACCGGTCAGTCCTCTCCCTCTGGTCGCGCTTCATCGGGGTGGACTCCCCCGGACGGGTGGTGGTGTGTCACGCCCTTTTCGTCAGAAAAAGGGGGGGGGGAGTGGTAGAGCTTGCTCGTGGCACTCAGAGCCGTTTTGGAGGGGCTTCCACGTCTCAACACGTGTCGGATCTCCAGATCGGTCTCCTTTTCGCTTCTCAGACAGGGTTGCTTACTTTGTCGCGGGAGTCCCCACTGAATTTTTCTCCCTTGCGCCCATCTTCACTGGCCACGAGGCACGTGGGGCCGAACGGTTACCAGGTGGAATCTACCCTAGCGACGTGGCCACCATGGTCGCATCCATGCACGGGAAAAGGGTAGTTCAGGTGGTGCAATTCGGCCACAGGATTTTCCTCTCTCATGTATTCCTGGTACCGTAGACTGCCTGTGACGCGAGGAGTCCGGTGCTAGTTCTGTCGGCCCTCGCCTGTTCTCTCATGAGCACTCGGTTTCACGTGCTGTTGGTACTCATGGTCCGACTGACGCTACGACCTCTGTCGTAGGTGATGTCGCGGGAGCTGCCGGGTGCATTTTGGCCCTATTCTGGTGATATAGGCTCTGGATCCTCTCCTGCGAGACGGTATCCAGCTCCTGTTTTACCTGGACGTTTGGTGGGTAGTATCCTACACCCTGGCTCGGTACGCACTGGACGCGCTCCCTGTCGGCCGCCATGTTCCAGGTTGTGGCTAGTCCCATGCACCGTTTCCCGACCCATTGGGACTGGGTCGCTCCGGGCTCTCTCTCGCCACCCGGGCCCTGGTCTGCCCCACCACCGACATTCTGGTTAGTCACAGATTCGTCGTGTGTGGTGGCTTGGAGCTCCCACTATTCCATGGGACTTCACCGTCAGGGCTGGTGGTCGGGCACATGCCCCTGCACGTCGATGCTCTCGACCTGTTGGTGACATTGTTATTCCTGAGGGTTCACTCACTGGCCCTTCGGGCGTGTCGGTGGCTTTCGGGGTGGACACCTTGCCGGGGCGTCCATTGTCGCCCCAGTCTGGGGCCCTCCACGTCTCCCTTCGGTCCTGGGTCACTCGGGGCACGCTCTCTGCAGCCATGCCCTGGCCTGCCCCTCTGCCGGCGATCTGGGTGGTTGCAGATACAGTACGTTGTGAGAGGTGGCTTCGGGCTCCCGGTTGTCCATGGGGCATCGACGTCTGGGCACACACCCCTACCAGTCGATGCTCTCGGCCTGTTGGTGCCGTTGTTCTTCCTGTGGGTTCATGCGTTCGCTCTTTCGGGCGAGTCGGTGGCTTTCAGGTTGAACGTTCAGTCGGAGGTCCATGGTCTCCGCTTGCAGAGGTCCTCCAGGTCCTGTCCTCTGTTGGGGATCGCAGAGCCGTTGTTCTTCCTGGCGGTCCGGCACTGCGTGTCCCTGCGCGCTTCCTGCCTGTCCGTGACTGCCTGTTGTCCGGACGGGCTGTTCTGGTAGAATGGACGCTGCCGCATACTGTCTTCGTCAACCTGACTGCTTCTTGGGGCGTTCCAGGGCTCTCCTTGTTTGCCTCATGGGGGTTGCACACGTTGCCTTTGTCCCTCTCCCTCCTGTCTCACACCCCGGCAATGGTTCTGGTTGCATTCGCGGACGTATGGAGCGAGGTGGCGGAGCTCTTCGTATTCCTCCTCCGGTCGCACTGTTGCTGTACGATATCCCCCTGAAGCTACGACAATTCCGCGGTTGGGTCTGGTTGTTGCCGCCCCTGTGGCTGGCACTGGCTTGGTGCACCCCGCTGCGGTGAGGGTGCCCGTTTCCGGTGCCCCTGCCTGTCTCGCGATTCCTCTTGGGCCGGGTTGGTGACCTCGGGCCCTCGTTGCCGTTCGCGGGCTCGGTGGCTCCCGGTCCACAATCGGGTCCTCCCTGCCTTCCTCTCCTGTTCCTGGTCGGATTCTCCATGGTCTTCCGTGTCCCGCTGGACGTCTCTTCCGCCCTGAATGCGGGACATACGCCTTTAGCGCTGCTTGCTTCGCTTTTTCCGCGCCCGTCACTTCATGTTTCGCTCTGTGCACTGCCGCCTGTCTACCATCCAGGTGGTCATTGTGTCTCTGGCTGGGCTGGTCGTTCCACCGACCGTGCTGGTTTCCTTCCTGACCACTGCCTTCCGGGCACGCACGCTGCCACACCAGCCCCCTCCTCTGTGGGTTCTGGCCTGGACTCTGGACCTTCTGGCGTCGCGGTTTTCCACACAGGACGCGACGCCGGGGCTCTTGCTCGGGAGTCCTTTGTCCATCGTGGCGCTGGTTTCTGGTAGTCGGGTGGCGGGACTGGCTGACGCTGGCTTTCCGACGTGCCCGTGCTCGCCTTGTATGGTGCCCGGTGTACTACTGGCACATATATGTGGAGTCTGTTGTACCGGCTGTGTGGGTGTTACCGAGGCCTGATGTGGGGTTGGCGGGGGTGCCAATTGGCCGCCTCCTTTGTCAGGTACTTCGTGCCGGTTTCCCTGCATGTGGGGGTTCTGCGCATGTTCTTCGTTCCTTTGCAGCCTCCCTACGGTTCCTGCACTGTCGTCATTGCCCGACATTGCCTCTGTGAGTTTGTGGTCATCGGTTACACCCTTCGTCTCCTCCTGCCTCTCCGTGTCCGTCGTCTCCTCCTGCCTCTCCGTGTCCGTCGTCTGACCCGCCGGGCTGGTGGTCGCTCTCGGGAGTCTTGTCTCCTGGTGCCCTGGCTGGGTCCCTGGGCTCCCTCCTCATTATTCTTTATTTTTCTTTGTTTTCTTTGGGAAAAGGGAGGGGGTACGGGTTACGGACACTGTGGTCACTATCTATCTATCTATCTATTGCCTGACGTCGTGATCCCCGAAGGGGTGGCCACGAACGAACCGCCCCATGCACCTCTGTCCCCAGTCAGTCGACGCCCCTCCCCCCCAACCAGCACCGCCTTTGTTCATGTACTTCCTCACTCCATCCTTCCACCTCTCATTCGGTCTACCTCTCCCTCTCTGTCCCTCCACCTCGCTCTCGTACACCCTCTTAGTCATTCTCTCGCTTTCCATACGTTCCATATGGCCGAACCATCTCAAGTTGTTCCTTTTCACACTTTCCAGCACATCTACCTCCACACCACACCTCCTTCTTACTTCCTCATTAGTCTGTCTACCCCTCCATGTAACTCCGCACGCACTCCTTAAGTAATTCATTTCCACTGCTCTCACTCTTGGTCTGAGTCTTTCAACCAACGTCCATGCTTCGCTTCCGTAAGTCAGTGTCGGGATTACCACACTCATGCAAGGACTTCTTCACTTCCATACTGACCACCCTATTTCTTGTTACTGCTTTTAGCGTTCCTACAAGCCTCTTCCCCTGTTGTACCCTCTCCCGCACTTCTTCATCCATAGTCCCATCTTTACTCAACACACTGCCCAGATACTTAAAAGAGTTGACGATCTCCATAGCCTGACCGTTCAGCTTCACCTCACACTCTGTGACTTCACCCCTTTCGAAGACCATAACCTTGCTCTTCCCCGCATTTACCTTCAAATTCCGTTTTTCACACACTGTTCCAAGCTCATTTACCAGACCCTGCAACTCCCATTCATTATCACTCATTAGAACTGTATCATCCGCAAACAGCAGTATAGGTAGCTTTCACTCAATTCCCTCCCTTTTCAGCGATACACCAACATCCACTGCTCTTGATAGTATTTATTTCATGACTCCATCCATATATACAGTAAACAACCACGGGGACATCACACCCCTGTTTCAAACCAACATTCAGGTCAAAGAACTCGCTCTGCTCACTCTCCACACGTACTGCCGCCTTTGCACCCTCATACATGCTCTTCACTGCTTTCAGCAACTTGCCCTCTACTCCGTATATTCTAAGTAGTTTCCACAAACCTTCTCTATCCACTCTGTCATAGGCCTTCTCCAAGTCCATAAAGGCAACATACACCTTTTGTTTCTTCTCCAGATATTTCTCCACAACACAATTCAGGGTAAAAATCTGATCTACACATCCTCTTCCCTTCCTAGAACCTCCCTGCTCGTCGCCTATCCATTTCTCCGTTCTCACTCTCACTCTCTCAATCACTACCCTACTGTATACCTTCCATACTATGCTTAGAAGACATATTCCTCAGTGGTTACCACACACTCCTCTTTCCCCTTTGCCCTTATATAGGGGGACTATTATGCCAGTCTTCCAGTCATCGGGTGCACTCCCCTTCTCCCATGCTAGTTTGCAAATTTTCCATACCCATTCTATCACTATCTCACCACCATACCTCAACATTTCCCCACACACTCCATCTGTTCCTGGTGCTTTCCCCAACTTCACTCTTTTCATGGCTTCCCACACTTCTGACCTCCTGATCCCCACCTCCTCCTCCACTACTTCTCTTCTTCTTCCTCCCATACCATATCCAGCTATGTTTGCTGGCTCTTCATTCCTTACATATAGCAACTCATTGAAGTACTCCCTCCATCTTTCGACTCTCTCTTGCTTCTCGGCTAGCATTCTCCCATTCTTATCTTTCACACCCTTACTGTTTCCCTTGCTACCTTCCCTAACTTTCTTGACTTCTTTCCAGAACAGTTTCTTACTCTCCCTCCATTTTACACTCAGATTCCTTCCAAATTCCTCATCTACTCTTCTCTTACTTTCCTTCACTACTCTCTTCACCACCCTCTTACTCTCCACGTACCTCGCTCGTTTCTGTCTCTCGAAATCTTCATTCCCTCTACTACCCAACCACTCTCTATATGCTTTCTTCTTTTCTTCCACAGCTATTCTTACCTCTTCTGTCCACCATGCTGTACCTTTCACTCCCCTCCATCTTCTCATTCCACACACCTCCTCACATGCTGCACAGATCTCATCCTTAAACACTTTGCTCATCTCCTCCACTTCCTCCATAACTTCCAGGTCGAACCCACCTAGTTGTCTTTCCACTGCTCTCCTGTACTCCTCCCTGACTTCCTCTTCCTGCAACCTCTCCACCCTCCTCACCATTCCACCCTCCTCTCGCCTCCCTCCAGCTCTCCTCACCCACTTCTTTTGTATCCTAACCATAGCTACCACTACATAATGATCAGACAGACCCCCTCCAATACCCCTATACACCCTAGCATCCATCACAGATTTCTTCATTCGTTCATCCACACATACTGTACATAATCAATCAATGACTTTCGTTCCACCACTGTCTTATCCTTCATCGTCAACATCCGTTTCCACGTGTACCTGTGGATCATTCTGTGTCGGAAGAAGGTGTTGGCTATCCACAGCCTCCTCCCCTGTGGTCACAAGCTTGGGTATATTTATATATTCTGTATACAGTACAGTATATGTCCCATGTGACCTACTTTTCCCATGTATGTACAGTAGAATCACGCATCTCACGCATTTCGATCCCACGATTACGCATCCCACGGTACTATCCAATGGCTACCTGAATTCTCATCCCACGAAAAACCACACGATTCCCACGGATGCAGAGCTAATGGAAGCTCTACAGGACGCCGAACTTGATGCCATGGACGATGATTTCACGGGCTTTGGCGGCGACAGTGGGGTGACGGAGAACGAGAGTGGGGCCACGGAGGGTGGTATCTAACATCTGCCTCCCGTCTATCACCACATCCATCACAATAATCACCTCATCAACTTTTCTAAGTTATTTGTTTGTGTTTTACTTACCTATCTTTTCATAGCAGCTTGAAAGCCTGTAAGCTTGTTTTGAAAGGCGTCCGTCCGACGCATGTAAACAACAGCTGGTAAGGCGTCGCTTGTTCGTGTGTGGCTGTGTTATTGTTAAGTAGTGAAAAGTAGTGAAAAGTGGCTGACATCGCCACAAAGTTCTCTCCATGGAAATCGTCATCACAACTGAACCAGTTGACTTAGAGAGCTCTACTCAACGCCATTCTACAGGTACGAAACACATCTACGCTAGGGGATGCGCGGGAATGCGGAAGCAGTCAAAATAACAAAGATACGGTAGCCTAGGCGAGACGTTTTTTCGGCCAAATCCCCCAGGTTTTGGGGATATACCGGTATTATAGAATGCGTAGCCGAGGCTGGAGCAACTTACTTTGGATTATTGGCATGTAAAGTGATGGTCAATAGTCGCCCGACGATAGCCTCCAGTACTTTTGTAATTTTCCCCATTACTTTAATACTCTGCATCCCACGAATTCCGGTCCCACGGTAATATTTCGGTACCAATAAATCGTGGGATGCGAGATTCTACTGTATGTTGGTATGCAGTAAATATCTGTGCTTCAGAAGAAATGGATTTTTGTACGGTACTGTTGTAGATTTTGCAAGTTTTCTCAGGATGCTATGAATGACAGTCACACTGACAAAACTGCTCTTTTTAACTACTCAGTTTTTCACTCCTTTTATTTAACTCTCTTGTTTATTTTGTGTTCTTTGTCATTCATATTTTTGTTTTGCATCTGTATTTGGTATTTGGGCTTGGATGTCCTCCTCCAATTTGTTACGCAACCTTGACGTTGGATTTGCCAAGACTACTAACAAATTGGGAGGTTTGACGGTACGTACCTCCCAACCTACCAAATAGGAAAACCTACTATTTGGTAGTAGTCTTGGAAACTCCAACGTACATAGTACCCTCCCACAAGCTGGACCCATGCCCATCCTCGCTCCTCTGTCTACGTGGAATAATGATGCTTGGACAACGGCGCATGCGCTCAGGTTCGACCAGGTGTAAACATGGACAGAAGTCGGTATGGGCTGTCAGCTGTATCTCAGGTAAATCCCTTTTTCTTCTCTTCTATGCATTTTTCACCTTCGGTGGTAGTTTTGGTTAATGTACGTCTCCTAGAGCAAGTTAAAGAGTAGACTCTAGACTGGGTTTTTTTTAACCGCGATTGGGATGACGACATAGCAGTCAAAATAGACAAGTCGTCATTGCAATTAGGTTAATAGCCTTGACGTTGGATTTTCCAAGACTACTACCAAATAGTAGGTTTTCCTATTTGGTAGGTTGGGAGGTACGTCAAACCTCCCAATTAATGATTTTAACCCTTTCCCTGCGGGAGACGTTCCCGAACGTCATGGCAATTTACAGCATTCTACAGGCTTTTAAAGCCTCTTAACCCTCCTGGCCCGGGCTAGCTCTCACAATCACAGTGTGGGCTACCCGGGCGATCTGGCCGAAAAACGTCTAGGCCTAGGCTACCGTATTTTTGTTTAGTTTAACTGTTAGAAATTTCCCACGCATCTATAAATGTAGTGCGGTTTCCTATCTGTAGACTGGCGTTGAGTAGAGCTCTCTAAGTCAACTGGTTCAGTTGTGATGACGATTTCAGTGGAGAGCATTTTCAGGCGATGTTAGCAATACGACGATCTTTTCACTACTGAAACAACGACATACAGACATACAATAACAAACGAGTCTTCTCTTTCTTGTTTTCGGAGGTGCGGTGACGCAACGATCGGCTTTGTTTACATGCGTCGGACGCACGGCGTTCAGACCAAGCTGAATAGGCTTTCAAGCTTACTTTCTCCTGAAAGGACACCCGCGCACCTGCCCTTATTTCGTGGTGTCATATTAAAATGACACCCGGGCCAGGAGGGTTAAAGCCTGTAAAATCGAATGCAAGGGAGCGGGAGCACGACAGGCCACACGTCCTTCTCCCAGCCAGGCAGCTGTGGCACTGAGAGCTCTGAGTTAGAGTCTCGCGAGATATACAATGCTGCCAAAGGCAAATGTAGCGAGAATTGCTAATTTTAGCGAATGTCTATTGTAGCGCTGCGGGTGAACCCCATGAGCTACGAAGCTCGTTCTGGCGTCATTTTGAAGCTACGTCTAGTTTACGGCTGAATACAATTAATTTCATTCAGACACTTGCCTAATCAATCAGGAGTGCCTGAATGAGCCCTAATATGGCGGAAATATGCCCGCAGCGTAAGTGTTAAGGAACACCCCGTTCTTAACATTAATCCTCCGTCACAAACCCCTATGCACTTGAATAAATTAATGAAAGCAAATGATCCTACCGGGATTCGAACTCGGGACACCACACCCAGAACATAAGCATTTAAATCATTACACCACCAACACAGTTAAAGGCTAAGTACACGATCACGATAAATATCCATTTTTGAATTCTGCATATCAATCTAATCATGTACTTAGACCCAACTGCATTATGGACAGCCTAATGTTTTAGTGAGAGGAAAGAGCAATGAATGGGGCCAAGATCACTAGGACCAGCCTTGCTAGACATTAGCTTCTGAACCTATAGAAATTAAGGAACACCCCCATTCATAACATTAATCCTCCATTGCAAACCCCAATGCACTTGAATACCCGTGTCAATTCAAAATGGCAGTGACATGCAGTATATGGTACTGTACCTACATATATGCAGACGATTCAAAGATTTTTAAAAAGATTATGAGTATCAGGGATTGTAGAATACTACAGGATGATTTAACTGATATGAAAAAGTGGTCTGAAAAATGTCAGCTGGCTTTTCACCCTGATAAGTGTATTAGGATGAGAATAGGTAAATCACATATGTAAGATTTCAAATATGAAATGCATGGGGAAATGAAATATAGGGTATGTTAATTCACCACTTGCGAGTTACAGGCTATAAGGAAGTTGGAGCCGTAAATATTGATATAAAATAAATATACTGTACAATAATAATGTAGGTTTCTGATGAATAAAAGGTATGTTGAATTGGGTTTTATGTACTGTATTTATGAATGTACTATAACCATGTTTTAGCTGGTAATTCTGCTAAATATCGATGTCTACAGCTTCATCATCATCATCATCATCATCTCCGACGCCTTGCTTCCCCCTGGGAAATCCTCACTAGAGGATGGCCATGACAGAAACGTCTCCAAGATACTTTGTCAAGACATGCCTCCTTTGCCCGTGCCACAATGCCCCTTCCACTACGTGGAAGTTTTTCTTCAATATATTTTTCCACTTTCTTTTCCCATACCATAGGTGGTCTTCCACTACTAGCGGTTCCACTCACCTGACTCCCATATATCTTTCTTGGCATTCTGTCTTCATCCATTCTCTGAACATGACCATACCACCTCAAAGTACTTCTCTTTATCCACTCAACCACACCACAATCAATGCCCAAAGCCTGCTCTTCCATTCCAAAGGACTCGTACACTTCCCTATTACTTGGCCCATCTAGCCTATTCATGCCAGCTGCCATTCTGAAAAAGCTCATCTCCACAGCTCTTAGTTTGAAGAGGTCCTCGTCACTTGCCGTCCATGTCTCGCTTCCATACGAGAGTGTTGGGAGCAGCACAATGTTTCTCAGTTACTTTTTGACTTCCTGGCTAACCATTCTTCCTTTGAGAATACTATCAAGTTCTCCAATTACTTTTCTCCCTTGCATTTTTCTCTCTTTTATCTCACTCTCCATTTTACCATATTTGCATAGTACAGCTCCCAAATACTTGAAACTTTCAACCTCTTCTAGTACTTCATTTTTCAATTTTATTTTACAACTTTTCTTGTGTTCTTTCTTGATTCTATATTTTTCCTTAAAATCTATAGTTTCATGCATTCTTCTCTCAAACACCATTACCTTACATTTCCCTACATTGACCTTTAACTTTCTCTTTTCACATACCCTGTCAAAGTCAGTGACCACTCTCTGAAGTGGTCTGAAGTCTACAGCTTCAACTTCCTTATAGAACGAAATTCGCAAGTGGTCAATTGTGTGAAGGATCTTGGTGTGGTTATAGATTCCGAACTCAACTTCAGAAGGCATTTGGCAGAGAAAATAAATTATGCAAACAGAATGGTGGGTTTAATTAGAAGAAGTTTTGTAAGTTTGGATGCAAACACCATTATTTAATTAGAATATGCCAACCAAATATCGAATCCTCACAAAATGAGAGATATTGATGCTGTGAAAAATATTTAAAGAAGAGCTATTGTGCCCTCCTTGAAAGGTCTATCATATTAGGAGAGACTGGTGAAGTTGGATCTTCCTTCACTATCATATAGGAGAACTAGGGGAGATATGATATTCAAGATTATTAATGAAAAATATGATAGGGAAGTATGTGGAGATATTTTTCAGGTGATAGAGGAGGCTAGGACAAGGGGGCATAGTAAGAGGATCAAGAAGGTGAGACTTAGGTTAGATATTAGGAAATTCTCATTTGGCTATAGAGTGGTGAATGCTTGGAACAGCCTGTCCGAATATGTTGTGGGTTCAGAAGATGTAAGAAAGTTTGAAATATAGCTTGACAGAGAATGGAAATTGCAAGACCGAAAATGTAATTATAACGCGCAGATATATGTAAATCATCCAAACAACAGTAACAGTGACATGGAGAGAGTTTTGATAAACAAAGCTGGGTGAAAAGATACAAGTCCATGAAATGTGAAGATAGCTGCACCAAGGGGCGGACCAAGGAAGACGTGGGATCAGACTTTGCGGTCTGAACCTGACAAGTGAGGCAGCTCTTAACAGGGTTGCCTGGAACGCCGCCATTAGGACGTGAGACCGGAACC
Organism: Paralithodes platypus; assembly: GCA_032716605.1. NCBI lineage: Eukaryota > Metazoa > Arthropoda > Malacostraca > Decapoda > Lithodidae > Paralithodes > Paralithodes platypus. The sequence goes on along the minus strand of CM064532.1, from coordinate 1,113,952 downwards.
GCGTTTTGTGTATGTATGTGTGTATTTGTGTATATCCCAGGAAGTGCAATAAGCATTCCGGAAGGCACGATATTTAAACGTGTAAAAAGAATCCTTCAAATACCGTGCCATTGCCGGGAATTTCTGGAAATATCTCATAATTGAGTAACACATAGAAAGTAGTACCGGTACCGTAGTATCTCCCTATACCACATCCTCCACCCCTTTCTGCCCTACCCTTCTCCCTTCCTCAATTTTACCTATTTTTTTGCCCAATAATTTGCAGTCCATGACTCCATGGGTTATTAGTATAATGTAACAAAATTTGTATAACTTCCAGATGAACCATGGCACCTACCGGTAAAGACTCTACTGGTGAAATTCAGCCTTTGCAAACTTGGACTGAACTGGCCAATTGGAAAGAACCAGAAGATGATGTTAAGGAGGTGATCAACGTGGCTAAACTGTCTTCCCGTTCAATTTATTGTTCTCCACAAAATTCCAATCAACCAACCAAGCAACTCAAGACGCTCCTATGTCACGATATGAAGGGAGGATATTTAGATGACAGGTAAGCTTATGTTATTGTAGGACAACTATAAACTAACTATGGTATGTACAGTACTGTATGTGGCTGTAGGCTATGAGGGAAGGAGGGAGCGCCCCCAATAACAACCAGTCTGATGATGATAATACATAAAATTTTAAGACTGAGTGTTCCACACATACGTGCAGTTTCAGTCTCTTGTCCTAATGGCGGCGTTCCAGGCAACCCTATTAACCCTCCAGCCCCGGCTATGTATTATATATATATTCCCCGAAACCCGGGTGTTTTGGCCGAAAAACGTCTAGGCTAGGCTACCGTATATTTGTTAATCTGACTGCTTCCCGCATTCCCGCGCATCCCCAAGCGTAGCTGTGTTATTTACCTGTAGAATGGCATTAAGTAGAGCTCTCTAAGTCAACTGGTTGAGTTGTGATGATGATTTCATTGGAGATAACTTTATGGCCAAAACAGCCACTTTACACTACTTTTCGATACTTAACAACAACATACAGGCACACACGAACAAGCGACGCTCTCCTTCTTGTGGCCGGAGATGCGGGGCGACGGTCCAGCCGGCTGTAGTTTACATGCGTCGGACCGACGCCTCGCACACGAAACTCACAGGCTTTGACCTCATGGGTGTTTAAGAGCCCTTCCGGGCACCTCGTGTATGCTTTTTTATGGGCGTTCAAGAGCCCTTCCGGGAACAGAGGGTTAAGGGCTGCTTCACTTATCCAGTTCTTGGATTTGAGATCAGCACGTATATTCCGATCCCAGGTCTTCCTCGGTCCACCCCTTGGTGCAGCTCCCTCCACAATCACAGACCTGCATTTTTTCACCCAATTTTGTTCATCCATTCTCTCCACATGTCCATACCATCCCAGTCTACTTGTACGCATCACCTCGCTAATACTCTTTATACCTAAACGTCTCCTCAGCTCAACATTTGTTATTCTATCCTGTAGCCTGGCCCCACACATCCATCTCACCATTCTCATCTCATTACGCTCCATTCTGTTGACATCCTCTACTTTAACGGCCCATGTTTCTGAGGCATACGTCATTGCACTTCTAACACATGAGGCATATGCCTACACCTTTCCCTTCAGGGGGAGAGGCATTCTTTTCATGGAGGCAGAGATGGTATCTCCTAGGTAACAAAACTTGTTCACCAGCTCCAATGACTCATTTCCAAAATTCACAGCCACAGGATCATCACTTAACACAAGCTCGCCTTTGCACACTACGCACTCAAATTTCTCTATTTCTGACTTATCCTTCGGCAGGGGTCCCTTTATTCTACTACAGCGCTTACTCCCATGGTGTACCCAACATCGACAGATGCTACATTGAATTGAGTTAATGCCCACTCCCTTTCCACACACTGCACATGGGTATGCACCGCTCTTTTCCACATTGCCTCATCTCAATCTACAATGCATAACCTTGGTTTTGTTAACATTGACTTTTAAACCCTTGCTCGCCATGCCCTCTCTCCACTCTCTGAATTTGGCCTCAGCATCTTGCATACTGTCAGCTATTAGGACTAAATCATCTGCATAAAACAATTCCAACGGGAGTCCGCCTCTAAAAACTCTAGACAGTGCCTCCAAGACCCTAATAAAGAGGAGGGGGCTTAACACTGAACCCTGAGGGACTCCAACACGGACTGCGAACTCATCACTCTGTACACCCTTCACCCTCACCGCACTTCGCGAATCCTCATACATCTTCATTATCACACGCACCAGCCACTCTTCCACACCAAGTTTCCTCATAGTCCACTGCACAACATCTCTAGGCACCCTATAAAAGGCCTTCTCCAGGTCTACAAACACAAAGTAAAGATCCCTGCCTTTTAGTAAGTATCTTTCCTGTATCTGCCTGACTATGAAGTTAGCATCGGTTGTACCCCGTCCTGGCATAAAACCAAACTGCATATCATCAATAGAGATGCTTTGCCTGATCAAACCCTCAAAGACTCTCTCACAGACCTTCATGATTTGGTCAAGCATTTTCAGGCCCCTATAATTTCCTCTAGTGCATCCCCTTTTCCTTTGTATATATTTACTATTACACTTTTGAGCCAATCTTCTGGGATTTTCTCATCTTTAATAATGGTGTTTATCAACTCAGTGACTAAGTTTACACCAGTCTCCCCTGAGGCTTTTATCATCTCAGCGACAATGTCAGAGCAACCTGGAGCTTTACCGTCCTTCATTTTATTGATTGCGTCGCTCACTACAGCTGGTGCTATCAAAGGAGGGGGCCCAGAAATTGGTTTTTCGATACTAAGCTGTTCCTTATCCCACTCAAACTCTACATTTAGCAATCGTTCATAGTGTGCCTTCCATGCTTCTCTGATTTCATTTTCTGCATACACAATCTTCCCATTATCGTTTCTAACACACTGTTCACCTATAATATCCCTACTGTCATTTTTAACTCGCCTAGCTAGGTTGAAGATCCCATTGGGATTGTCAGTGTTAATGATGGACAATATTTCTGTGTTATCTGGTTGCGATGAGGACAGGGGCGTATCTATGGTAAATAGCGCCTAGGGCAAGAATTGGAATTGCGCCCCCTGGGGTGAGGGGGCGAGAGCAGAGAGGCTTTCCAGCTGTGAGGGGGGGGGGGGGGGGCTGTAAGGCCACCCCCCCCCCGAGAAATTTTAAAAAATATGAGCAATTCTAGGAGCATTTTAAAGCCATATCCAGAGCTATATTTAGGCAATTGAAACACTAAGTGTGTGTGTGTGTTAGGTTTGGTTCATTGTTTTGTGTTAGGTTAATGATGCCTATTTTGAGTTTGGATTGTAGTTTACATTTTGTTAAGCCCCTGTTCAAACATCTGACATCTATCTTTTAGATTACATAAATCCATATTATCAGGATAAATAATAGAATAAGTCAATCTCGTTAATAACTTAATTAACAAATTATTGCACGACAGTACATCTGACATCTACTGTAAATTAAAATAACAACTGCACCTTCCTTTCTTTTACTGATGCAAATTGGTCTATGATTTCCTCAAAGTCAGTTTTTTTCAGTTACTTCTCTTTCTACATCTTACACAATGCTCTGAAATATTTAAATTGGCACTCTAGAGTCTAAACCACGTCTAAACCTATATATTAAATTCTAAAAGTAGGCCCCTATTTAGCCTAAGCAATAAAGCAATTTTCAAAAGAAATACTGTACAGTAAAGGTAAAACTACTTTCCTTCTTCATGAGGAAGTTTTGTGATCTTCTTACACAATGCTTTGAAATAATGAAAATGACTCTCTAAACCACGTCTAAACCTAGAAGCTAAATTCTAAAGTATTTAGCCTACTGTACGTCATAAAACAATTGTCTAAAGAAATAAAGGCAAAACCTCTTTCCTTCTTCGCTAGGAACGGTTTCATGATCTTACACAATGCTCTGAAATAAGGAAAATTACATTCTAAACCACGTCTAAACCTTTAAGCTAAATTACATTCTAAACCACGTCTAAACCTTTAAGCTAAATTACATTCTAAACCACGTCTAAACCTTTAAGCTAAATTACATTCTAAACCACGTCTAAACCTAGAAGCTAAATTACATTCTAAACCACGTCTAAACCTTTAAGCTAAATTACATTCTAAACCACGTCTAAACCTAGAAGCTAAATTACATTCTAAACCACGTCTAAACCTTTAAGCTAAATTTTAAAAGTATTTAGATTTTAGCCTAAGCAACATCCAAAATAATCTCACCTAAAACTGTAGGAAAACCCTTGATTTGATGCCAAAATCAGATGATAAATCATAAAAAGCATAAATGACCGTATCTGCAATATGGTAGATTATAATCTACCATATTGAAGATACGGTCAATTTTACCTTTATCATCTGAGTATCATTATGCTATAGTTAACCCATACTCTGGCAACTATTAGAATAGATGATTTTACTAAGTGTAGGAAGGATCTCTAACCATTACAAGAATATAAACTATCTCAATAATCCTTTGAGCTGCCTGAGATCCTTCTAAAGATTAATATTATAATATAATCGTCTAATAAGCCTAGTTGCCATGAAGCCATGATATAATAACTAGGACGTCGCCTACGCGCCCTACAGAATGGGTTAAACTATAGACTATAGTCACTTTCATTCCAGCTGACGGTAAATTGCAAATTTACAATGTATTCACCTCTGATTAATCAGCTGTTGCGAATATTTTGTAGCAAGTACGCTTTGAATTGTGAAAATGTGGTATTTATATGATGCAGAAACACAGTAATGGCATTTATTTCCATTACATATCGAGAAATCAGTTGCTAAGGTATTCAATTTACCGTCAGATAAAATGAAACCGAGTATTATAGTATAGAGTGATCATGATGAATACATATATTTCGTACCTCCGAGACTCTGGATCCTTGCTTTGCCTGGCCTGGGCAGCCTGGTGCCTCGAGTGTTTGTTAAGGGGAGGTTTTTAGTTTGGTCTCTAGATATCCTCAAGCTTAAGATTACACCCCCTTGAGCCCCTTTCAAGATAAATTTGTAAATTTTTCGGTAGAAAAATGTCTCGGCTGAAAGCCGGTTCCTCTTAAATTACAGGCTCGCTATCGCTCGCCAGGATAAAATCGACACCTAAATTGCACGAAAGGTCTTAAAATTGACAGAAATGGGTTGAAAGTTCTTAAAATCATCAAAATAATGGGGCGAACGTTTTAAAATTAGAAAAGCAATGGGGCTAAATGTTATGCCCTGTTTTTCTACAGGATTAACTTGGGTAATGTGGGTTCTAACTGACTGGGTATATAAGGCTGCATGCACAATACAAGGTATGAGGAATAGAGAACACAAAATAAACACACGGTAACAAGACACACGATCACGTTTATTGATATACCACTTCAGAATACTCGTGCAAGACAATATAATAGAATTGAACAACACTAGCATAAGTGGATCTGGATGGAGCCTAGTCTCCCACTTCCAACATTCAGGTATTAATCTTCTGATCACTGGCTTTAATTCACAAGTTTATATACTGGAGACCATCAATGTTACTTATAGATTCATATTCACTGTTAGATTTATTACTGGTAGCTCTGGTGCACAAGTAGTAGTTCATAAATATAGACCTTCTTGGGGATATAAAATAGGAGATGAAATAATTAGTAAAGCTGTGAAAGCAAAAGACCTAGGGGTAGTTGTGGCAGACAGCTTGTCACCTGAACAGCATATAAATAAAATAACTGGTGAAACCTATGCAGTGTTGACTAACATGAGAATAGCTCTGAATTATTTAGATGAAGAGATGTTAGCAAAAATAATAGGGACAATAATACGACCAAGACTGGAGTATGCAGCAGTGGTGTGGTCTCCACACCTTATAAAACATAATAAAAAACTGGAAAGAGTTCAGAGAGTTGCCACTAAGATGATAGCTAGCCTTAGAGACCTGCCTTATGAGGAGAGATTGGAGAGGCTAAAGCTGCCAACGCTGAGGGAGAGGAGAGAGAGAGGTGACATGATCATGATGTTTAAGTGTGTGAAAGGTTTTGAGAAGATCGACAAGGGAGATTTTGTGGTGAGGGACGAGGGAAAAACCAGGGGTCATGATTGTAAGTTGAGGAAAGTTATATGTAAGTCTGATGTAAGAAAGTTCAGCTTCCCGTATTTTTTTTTTTTTTTTTTTTTTTTTTTTTTTTTTCTATATTCCAACTTACTTCCTCTCGGGCATAGGCTGAGAGCCTTAACATTCACCGCTTTACAATGAACAGTGAAGCCCGTGAGGTCTTGTTCCAGTCTAGGGAGTGAGACATGTGAAGCACGTAGAGTACAACGAGCACCTGCCATCTTGCCTTCACATGAGGCACGGTGCTCACTCATGGCCCGAAACGACCCCATCTCTGAAGCCATCTCGTTCCCGTGCTTCACTGTCTCACCCCCTACACTCGGACTCACACACTTACACACACACAACGCCACCTGTTGAGCAGATAACTCACCAGGCATTGCACCCCTATAGCATATTTTGAATATGGGAATATTCATACAGTGTTATTTAATCAGGGAACAATGAGGGTATTTTATTGACGTTTCGGTGGGCTTGTGGTAATGCACTGATACTAGGTACAGCACAAATTCCATCCCAATAATATCTTCCCATTGATACATCGGGATTTGAACCCGGGACCTTTGGATTACCAGGCCAGTGGCAAGACCACTCCACCACACCTCCCCTGAAGTATAGAAGCATTGAGTGTTGGAATAAGTTGGATGGGGAGGTGGTGGGAGCAAGAAATATCCAAACTTTTAAAGCAAAACTGGATAAATGTAGAGAGAGAGACAGGACAACACAAGCTTAGGCTCAAATCCTGTATACTACAATTAGGTGAGTAGAGACTAGATTAGACACGCGTATTTTAGAGCACGGGAATTCTAGTAACCTCAGGGGGTACTGATCTAAGTTTTATATTCTTGTATCAGAAATACATAGAATGCAAATCAGTGGGCGAACATCAGATATCACTAGGGTTTCACTTCAATGTAATAATATCTGGGTATATGGGTAATTACGAGAGTTAATATCGCCTGTTAATTAATGAACACTGATACGCTTAGCACTTCCTAATGGAATGGTTATATATGAATTATACTGGGGCAAAGATATAGCCACTTCATAGAAATATTAATAAGTGAATCTCTAAATAGCACTGTAACAATGTAGTACTGATAGAGTGAATCTTGGGTAGTATTTGATTGGTCTGGTCCTGGTTATCTTGCGTCCGTGATATTGGGGGCTAACGACTGGTTCCGCGGCCGTCCAGATGGTCCATATGTAGGAAGTTCTCAAGTACGTGGACAGGTCCTTCTATCCAAATCTGCCACGGAGTCTGCCAGCTCTGGAACTCACTTCTCAGCAACCAACAAGGATAGAGCTCGAGGTTAGCTCTGGTGACCAACCTGGGTTGGTGTCTATCTTTCAACTGATTTTACTGGGGGCTGGAGCTGGGTTTATAGGCTCGGTTTTGGACCCTGTAGGCCATAGGGATCTCGAGTCTTATGGAATTATTTGAGCTCTCAATAGATACGGGGACTAGGTAAGGTGGTGATTACTGTTGTGGCACATGGCTATAGGGAGCCTTCATAATGTGATATAACTGAGCCTTAGTAAGAGGTACTATTTTGGCTATATTGGAAGTATTTAGGGGAGAGAGACTGGATCTACTTTGCGAGGAGGATTGGGACAGCTGTGATAGGAGCGTCTCTCTTAGATTGTTCAATCTTCATTCTATGGTATAGCTGAGGTGCTAATTTAGTGATCAGAGTATGCAAGAAAGGTAAATGGGTTATTGTGGGTTAAATAGAGGTTAGTAAAGGGGTTAGTCATGCATGGTTAGTTCATTGATAGGAAGAATTCCTGTGCTACCTGGCAATGACCCATAAGTCAAAACAGGGGTCAGGTATACCTCCGCAGGGGTGGGGATCTCCCTCCTCGGGTGGGTAAAAAGGGGTAGCTGTGCGCGTCCTCTCTCTGTGATGGTCGTCCGGGCGGCTGTGGCTGGGGGCTTGCCACATTACAGTGTTTGTAATAACCCTCTGTTTATGAGACAGATGTGGGTGTTCGTAATACTAAAACCGAAGGTGCCTTGACCAGCTGGTTTAATTGGTTGGGTTGTTAATTGCATGGTTTGTTGGATGTGGGGGAGACTGGGTTGCTAACTCTGCCACATTTATCTGGAAGTATGGCAATAGAAGTTAGTCACTGGCGAGGCGGCTAGCCTCGCACTGACGATCATTTGGTACAGGGTTGTGATTGGGTTGTGAGGGAATAGAGGGCATGCAAAGGGTTAGTAAAGTTCTAATGTTGTTCCGTCCTACTAAGGGAAGGTAGGCTGGATAGGAGTATATAATTATATAAAAGGTTGGAGAATGTTAGCAACGGAAAAATCAAGGATATTCAGGAGGTATGGTGGAGAGGCTAGGTCGGAAAGGAGTGGAGGAGCGTGGGGGGTTAATGAGAGGGAGAGGATTAAGGAGGGCTACGTGGAAGTTTGACCCTAAGGTCTCTGGGCGTAGGGGTGGCATTAGCCTACAATTGGTATCGTAGCCTGGGGGTTAATGACAGGGAAAGCATGTTAGCCAAACGCTACCGGGGGATGAGCAATATGTGGTGGTATATGAGTCTGGAAAAGATAGAATCATGTGGACTGTGGGGCTGTGTGAAAGCGGAGGTTAACTGTAGGTGTGTGCTTGACTGTGGATAAAAGTAAGGAAAAACATGGTGTATTATTACTCGTCAATACGAGGGGTTATGGACACGATTATTTGACACGATTTCTGGCTGATCTAGTTGTCCCTGGGAACTGCGTTTTCTATGAAATATAGACCAAAGAAAAGCGGCAGTTCGTAGGGGTACTTCGTTATGGTTTCATGGTACTATGATAGACAATGGTAACAAAAGGTTATCTATACAATCTCTGGTTGGGGTAAGAATTAAAGTTACAGCATGGTGGCTAACATCTTCAGTCATTGCTGTCTAGGTCTTACAGGAACAATGGTTCTATATACACTGGTGTACCCGTGGGTATCTTGGTTTCTTATCAATTAGGACATGGGGTTTTAACATACTACTTCTCGGATGGAAGAACATACATAGATTTATGGGGGCGGTTGGTCTTCAGAAACTTAGTCTGGCAAGATAAGGTATTTTAAGGGGTGAACATATTACTTCTCGGATGGAAGAACATACATAGATTTATGGCTGTCTGAACTGGTTGGCATTGGCTCAACCTAGGGACAGGGCATGGGTGTGTTAACCTGGGAGGAACATATATAGATTTATGGGGCGATTGGTCTTCAGAAACTTAGTCTGGCAAGACAAGGTATTTTAGAGTATGTTGATATTAATATCCTAACCTAGGGACAGGGCATGGGTGTATTAACTTAAGGTGTATTTATGTTCATCATCATGTAGGTAGAGGTGTAGGACACGAGGGGTAGTGTATACGCGAGGTGGGGGAAAGGGTTGTGAATTGTAAAGGGGTCGGTTTGAGGCTAGGCGCCGCGCCGCTCGTGACCTAGGATAGTGACCCTTAACCCTTCAACCCCGGGTGGTACACGTGTGTACCATTATGTTTTGACCCGAGGAACCCGGGTGGTACAACATTGTACCATTGCTTGCGTATGTGCTTTCGAATGGCGCGCGTAAACATTTCGTTCCGTGGTCGCTAGGCGACGCCACCAGACACCATGTACGCCACCAAAACAGTCTCTACCCTGCCGCCATCATGGATACTAGCCCAAAAAGTGATTCCCCTGTGTCCGATTCCATGCTCCCTTCGACGCCTGCCCATGTTCGTCGCGCCCTAACGCAAAGGCACGTACAAGATGCGTTGACTCCCGGAGGTATTGAAATAGCTTTGAGGAGTTATGAACGTGGTGAAGGACAAAATAGTGTTGATGACTTGGGCAGTGATAGCTCCGAGTCTTATCAGTCTCACTATAGTGAAAATTTAGACGATCTAGACGAAATTCATCAAAGAGACGCTCAATTTGTTGGATTTGAGCATGACGATGAAAGTGATGATAGTACTGAATGTGATATAGTTGTGCAAGGTGATGAGAGTGTAGTGAGAGTGAGCGAATGGGACAGCACTAGGTCGACTGCCAAGTTTAGGTTGAGTGACACGACACCTAGCCCTTCGCCAGCTAAATCCCCATTCAAGATACGCTTTTATAAGAAGCAAGTTCTTGAAAAGGCGGCCGCGGCAGCCAGGAAAGAGGCCCTAAAACTTGGTGAGGGAGCAGTGCGTGAGGGTGCCAGTGAGGCTGAGCGTGAGGGTGAGGTTGACCCGCCATTGTCTTCCTTATCTACCCACGCCACCCAAGTTGCCCCAGGCGCCCGCCATTCTTCCCCACCACCACCAGCACTGCCTAGGGTTGAGGACCCCCCACTTTCGGCCTATTTAGCCCCTATTTCCCCCGAGAGGAGACATACTACTACAGAAAAGGGAAAAGGGAGAAAATATGTGAAAAAAGGAGCTACAAGTAGGCGCTCTTTGTTCGAGGCTCCCGCGGCTTCCACCCCTGCCGGTCCCAGCTATACGCCCCCGCAAGTTTCCCCAGGGTCCACCCCACCTCTCCAGCCTACAACAGAGGTTCCTGACGATGTTTTTGACCTCGCATCCATACCTGCACCTACAGACACTGAACCAGTGCTGTCTACGAATCGTCGTAGGCCAAGGAGCCCCGAACCTCTGCATGAAGATGACAGAGCCTCACCTGCCACTCCTTCCCCACCTCGCCGACCTACACGCCGCCCACGCATCATTCGTTCCCCGCGAGATTATGAGGGGGGTCTGAAGATGAAGGGCACCTCACAGATGACTCTGGCCATGATTACCTGGGTCCACCGTCAAGGCAAGATGACGGCTCTGACGACAACGACGATGACTTTATGGACATCGACGACCCTCAACCCAGACGCTTTGCCCAGGGCCGTCGTGCTCCTGGCCGCCCTGGCCGCCGGGCTGGGCCTGGGCGCCGTCGCGCTCCTAGCCGCCCTAGGGTGCGCGCCGCCAAAGTTCGTGGGCGTGCTGCCCCAGCTGCAGCTCCTCGTCAGCGTCGCCAGCAGGACCCATTTTATATTTTCAACTGGCAGGATGTGGCTGCTGATGAAGTGAATGACCCTGATGTAACCCCTTTTGATGAGGTACAGGAGGGTTCAGGAGTTACCCCAAGTTTTCCCGCAGGCCCCAATGCTCCACCACATGAGCTTTTTGAGGCATTTTTTGATAAGGAGGTTACTGAGTTTGTCATAGAAGAGACAAACAAGCACCACCAAATCCAGGTGAACTTTTTTGGCAAGGTGACCAAGGGCCACATGAAGCGGTGGACCCCAGTGACTCATCCCGAGTTCATGGTGTTCCTGGCAATCACCATGCTAATGCCTCATGTAAAGAAGCACAGGTTGGCTGACTATTGGATCACCAAAGATCTGATATCCACCCCTGCCTTCGGGAAATACATCTCTCGGGACCGGTACCTCGACATCCTCGGAGCGCTCCATCTTGTCACCAACACCGACATGCATCTCTCTGACAAGCTGTGGAAGATTGGGACGTTGTACGAGATGATGCGAGAACGTTTCACGTCATACTTCACGCCCTTCTGCAACGTCTGTATTGACGAGTCTCTTGTGCTGTTCCGGGGAAAGCTGAGCTTCAGGCAGTACATCCCCTCAAAGAGACATCGCTTTGGTATAAAGTTCTTTGTGCTGTGCGATTGCCAAACTGGCTATGTCCTGGACTTCCTGGTCTACAGCGGGAAGGAAGGGGACGTGGAAATAGACCCCCTCATTGGCTTTGGCGGAGCAGTGGTTCAAGCCATGATGAACCGGTACTTCCAGAAGAATCACGTCCTCTACACGGACAACTACTACACGTCCCCCACTCTCTCAAAGTACCTCCATCAGCGCAAGACGGGGACTGTAGGCACAGTTAGAGCGAAAAGGAAGGGCATGCCAACTTTCCCTCCTAAAACCAAGAAAGGCGATGTCTTCAAGAAGAAGTCGGGACCCATTCTGGCTATTCACTGGCACGACCAGCGGAAGGTCAACCTCCTGAGCACCGTCCACATGGGGGAAATGGTTGAGACTGGCAAGGTGGATCGCCGCACCCAAGTCAGGGTGACCAAGCCCGATGCTGTAATGGACTACAACATAAATATGAGGCTGGTGGACAAGTCCGACATGCAGATAGGCTTCATCGACTGTCTGCGTACCTCGTGCAGATGGTACAAAAAGTTCTTTCTGCACATGGTGGACATGTCAATGCTGAATGCCTACAATATCTACAGGCTTCGGAATCCGCGCACACCCAGGAAGTTCAGTAGCCTGCGGAGGTTCCAAAAACAGGTGTTGGTGGAGCTCCTGGACAGGTATGCTACGCCACAGAGGGCAGTGGCACAACCTGGGCGCCCCGTTCAGGACCGTATGCAGTGTGCACAGTATCTAAATGTGCACAAGCTCGGTTACCTGCCTCTGGAACGAGATGGAGTCACCATTAGCAGAAGGCGGTGCCATGTCTGCTGGAACAGCCAGGTGAGGCCGAGGAAGCAGAAAAAAACCACCATGCAGTGTGTGGAGTGCCAGCTGTCACTATGTGCTATACTGTGCTTTGCTGAATACCACACCAAGCAGGAGTACTAACTAATAATCATAGTGAAAGTACCAAAGACTGACAATATGTATGTATATAGGCAACAAGTGGAAATAAAACAATGTATTGTGATAAAAAAGTCATGTATTATGAAAACATATATAAATAAGTGAAAAAAGACACAATAAATTGTATATAAAACGTTTACAAAGCATATAACTAAGTGAAAGTGACACATGACATAATATTAGATGGCCAAAGTATAATAAACACCTGTGATAACGAATAATCAGTGCCTAATATAACAATAACCTACCTCAATTATTAATAAAATGTACCGTATCAAGTGAAAATGAGCATTATCAGTGACAGTGACACTCTCTCAAGCATATTTACCAAAGTGAAAGTGACACACGAAGTAATATTAGATGGCCAAAGTATAATAAACACCTGTGATAACGAATAATCACTGCCTAATATAACAATAACCTACCTCAATTACTAATAAAATGTACCGTATCAAGTGAAAATGAGCATTATCAGTGACAGTGACACTCTCTCAAGCATATTTACCAAAGTGAAAGTGACACACGAAGTAATATTAGATGGCCAAAGTATAATAAACACCTGTGATAACGAATAATCACTGCCTAATATAACAATAACCTACCTCAATTACTAATTGGGAGGTTTGACGTACCTCCCAACCTACCAAATAGGAAAACCTACTATTTGGTAGTAGTCTTGGAAAATCCAACGTCAAGGCTATTAACCTAATTGCAATGACGACTTGTCTATTTTGACTGCTATGTCGTCATTCCAACCGCGGTTAAAAAGAAAACGTCTAGAGTCTACTCCTTATCTTGCTCTAGGAGACGTTGTACATTAACCAAAACTACCACCGAAGGTGAAAAAAGCATAGAAGAGAAGAAAAAGGGGTTTACCTTAGTTACCGCTTAAGGCCCATCCCGTGTTCCGTCATGTGCAGATCCCTGTCGAACGTGCGCATGAGCGACCCTCTCTTGTCATCACATCTCACGTCAGCAGAAGAACGCGGATGGGCAGGGGTCCGGCGTGAGGGAGGGTATTATGTACGTTGGATTTTCCAAGACTACTACCAAATAGTAGGTTTTCCTATTTGGTAGGTTGGGAGGTACGTCAAACCTCCCAATTTGTTAGTAGTCTTGGCAAATCCAACGTCAAGGCTGCATAACAAATAGGAGGAGGACATCCAAGCCCAACCTACCAAAAAAACCAATGCATAAAACAAAATTACGAATGACAAAGACACAAGTTAAACAAGAGAGTTTAATAAAAGAGTGAAAAACTGAGGAGTAGCTAAAAAGAACAGTTTTAACACATGCCCGTCATTCATAGTAATGCAAAAACATAGACTTGTCTGAAACCAAAAAGGTACTGTACCCAAAAACCCTTTTCTTCAAAAACCAACAAAAACACTGAACACAAGAACAAAACACAATTTTCAATGTGGCAAAAACACTTATGTACTGGAACAATACATAATCCCAAACTTGCAATCCAGTGTTGCAAACCCGTACACCCCCCCCCCCCCCCTTCTCAAACAAAACAAAGGAAAAAAACGAGGGACAAGGGGGAAGACCAGGGATCTTCGCCAGAGCACCAGGAAACACGACCCCCGAGAGCAATCACCGGCCGAGGGGGTCGAACACTGGACACGGAGAGGTAGGAGGAGATGAAGGAATTGATAGAAGACCACAAAACCGCTGAGGCGATGGCAGGGAAGGATCGACGTGGCAGGAACCGGAAGGAGGCAGCAAAGGATCTGACATCGTGCGCAGAACCCCTACAAACAGGGTGACGGGCACGAACGGTCCGACAAACGTGGCGGCCCATCTGCACCTGCGAGAGCCTCCCACCTGTCCGAGGAGACACCCACACAGCAGTACCCGAAGGCGGCGCCACAGACGCAACAGAGGAGTGCAAGGCTGACACCGGGCACAAGACATGGCGAGGATGCCCACGCCGTAAAGCCTGGACGGCGAAAGGCTGGAAAACGGGGGCCTCCCTCCCATGCGTGGCAACAAAAGGAGGGGAGGAGGCGAACGAGACGCCATGCAAGGACGGGGAGAATCGCACGCAGTCCCGGGGCCGTGACAATGCCGCTAGTGCAGACACCCGATCCCCAGTGGCCAGAGCGACAAGGAAGAGTGGACGCCCGAGCAACGGAACCGGCGTAGCGGCCCTTGTATACGTGGGGGAAGCCAGAAGGACCAGAGCCCGCCCCAGATCCCACTGCGGAGGGACCTGGCGCGGAGGCGGTCGATCCCGGAAGGCAGCCGTCAGGAAGGAATCCAGCTCCCGTGGCGGAACGACCAGCCCAGCGACGGACCCAAAGAACCCCCCGGACGGCAGACAAGTGGGTACGTATAGCGTCGACTGGAAAGCGACGTGTACGGAAGAGGTGAAACAAGGAGCGTAGGACGAGGGAAGGAGAGCCAACTGGCAGGCGAGTGGCCTGTAGCCACCTAGTAAAAGACCTCCAGCGGGACCCGTAAGTCCCCCAAGGAGAAGACGGCCTGGAACGCTGCAGGAAGTCAGTCAGGGCCCAACCGGGAGCCACCGTGCCTCATGAACAAGCACGATGCGAAGGCCAAAGAGGTCCGCAGGGCCCCAACCTAGCCCAAGTGGAAGCCGGAGACAGGTAGAGGGACCGGACTCGGGCACCACCGCGGCAACCGGGCGGACCAAGTCCGTGCCGGCCACAGAGGCGCGAGGAGCCAGACGCAGCCGAGGTACAGCCGCAGCTCCGCGAGGACTGGGCACATCAACAGCGCGTCTGGGGGCGGAAAGATGAATATCGACCGCCACCCGTACCAGGCGACCATGAAAGCGTCCGGACCCCCCCCGGAGCGCAAGGCCGGAGGGAGAGGTCCAGAGGCAACTGGCGCGGCACCCCCGATGCGAACAAGGCGACCTCCGGAACACCTCAGGAAGCCGCGAGGTCGGCGAACACAGTCCGTTTCATCGCCCATTCTACAAGAACGCCCTGCCCTCTCGACAGGGCGGCCACCCAAAGGGTGGCAGGCCCGGGCAGGGAGGAGGCATGCAAGGAGAAGGGGTGTCGGTCCGCGAGGAAGAACAACTCCACCGAGACCCCCAATAGAGTCAACGACCTGGAGGACCCCCGCATAAAGAAACAGGGGACAGCTTGTCTTGTCCAACCCGAAGGCCACCGACTTACCCCGAAGGGCCAGCGCGTGGTCCCGCAGGAAGAACAAAGGAACCAACAATCCGAGGGCATAGACGGGTAAGAGGAGGGAGACCCACCCATCTGCCGGGAAGTGGACGTCCCAGGTTCGATTGGGAACCTCACCCAACCTCGCTCGACGTATCTGGGGTTACCCAGACCGTCGGCGGGGGGGGGCGGTCCAGGGCACAGCCGCAGAGAGCGAGCCCCGAGCAACCCAGCGACCGAAGCGTCGGCGAACGGTACGCGGGAGCGGCAGGAGCCGATCCATAGGGGCAACGGAAACACCGCGGTGCCCAGGAGGAGGAGGCGGCGTAGCCAGAGGCTCCCTAAGGGAAGGGGCAGAGCGGCCCAATGCAGCGAACCCACGAACGAGTCCCAGAGCCACCCCGGGAGGGAGACCGAGTGCAACACGGCAAAGACCGTCCACCGAAGGTGCACCGCGGCCGGCAGACCCCGGGGCACCGTAGCGCCGGACAAAACCCATGCGAGACCGACCCATGGCACGACACGCGACGGGGTCAAGCGCGACTTGGGAACATCGAAGGGGAACCCTAACCGTGCGATGTTGCGAACGACGGTGAGGGCGTCGCCAATGCACAGTCCTAGGGCGTCGGAAACTACCAACCAATCGGCCAAGGAAAACAAGATCTGGAGCCCGCTCCTGAGGAGAGGACCCAGAACCTGCCCCACCAGTGCGGAGAAGATCTGCGGCGCGATGCGGAGACCGAAGGGAAGGCCGTCGAACAGGAACACACGATCGGAAGTCCGAACGGCCAAGAAGCGCTGGAAGCGAGGATGGAGAGGAACGAGCCAAGATGCATCCTGGAGGGCCAGTGACACTACCCACGACAGAGGGCACAGGGCCAGGCGTACCAGGGGTACCGGCAGCATCCGAAACCGGGTGTGCACGATGTGCCTGTTGAGGGCCGACAGATCCACCACCGGTCGCATCGAGTCGCAGTTCGTCGACGGTACCAGAAAGACACGGGAGAGGAAAACCGGGTGACCGGCGGTCAACTCCCTCGACGCCACCCAGCTCGGGCATGGAAGGGAACACGTGGGCCACCTCTGAAGAGATGGGCCGGCGTCGGTGACAAGAGCGGAGTGGGGGTCTGGACGTCCACCTCCAGGTGAGAGCCCTCCGCGCAACCCGCCGCCCCCAACGTCCCTCGCGGCTACCGAGGGGCGCAAGGGCGAAAACAACCCGAGGGAGCACCCGAGAGGAGGGGAGCGACCCGGTACGCCCAGGCGAGAAGGAGAACAAGGAGGCCGACCCAGAGAACTACACATTGTGTTGACGTGGAGGTACCCCCGGTACGGGCCGTGCGGGCATGAGCGCCACGTTGACCTCCTCTACCCCTGCCCCCCCCCAACCTCGTCGAAAAGGGCGGGCCACCCCAACCCCAGGCCGGCGCGGGGCTGACCCCTTCGAAGGGCGGCCGGAAGCGGAAGGCCGGCCAGCCCCGACACAGAGGGGATGAAAGGGGCAAGAACAGAAGTGCGAGGCGGAACCGACGCACAGGCCAGCAACGTCCCAGTCCTGCGCCCGTGCAAGGCGGCAGCACTTGCAGCAGCACCCCGAAGAGGACCGGCAGAAGGACGGGACTGAGAAGACCCCGCGCGCGGCACAGCGCGTCGGTGCGTGACGTAAGCAGGGCCGTAACGACACAGCGCGGCGTCGCGTGTCGGAAGCAGGGGCCGCCGACAGAGAAGCGTAGCATTCCCAAGCATCCTGCTTAAAAAAAAACCCGACGTATATAGCGCAGAGTACAACAAACCCTGACGAATAACCAAGGGGGCCGGCCGGCAGAACGAAGACCGTACCGTCGTGCGGTGCCGAGTTGCCGCGCACAAAACCGCCTTCAGCTCGGGAACCAAAGACACCGCGAGCCGAAGGTGGACCCGCTGAACGCGGTCCAAACCCTCGCGAAGATCGCCTGGCGCAGACGCCTCGAAAAGCCGCAGGTGGTGAACAGACGTCTGGAGGGAACCTAAAGACAAGACAATAAGTCCGTCACCCTCCGTCGCAAGGGAAAAACCTTGGCGACAGAGGGCTGATCCGGGTGAGAGAAGAACGGGGTAGCAATAGAACAAAGTTCAAGAACGGGCGCGCTCATCCAGGACCAGAACGCGCCGTCCAACCCGCCGACAGACACAAGAGGAGGCAAAAGCAGGGACAACTCCGGGGGAGGGACGGAAGGAGAGCCGTCGACGGATCGGTGTGTGAAGTCGAAGGCCTCAGCAAACCAGGCCTCCAATGGGAGAGAGTGACCGAGCATGATGGCTAAGCCAGGCGTACCGGCGTCGCACAAACCTGTCCCATAGGAGGACAGACCCGTCAACACAGCCAGGGACTGAACAGCCGGAAGGATGTCAGGGCGGCTGAAGTCTGACCAGAGCGTAGGCCTGCAGAAG
The DNA here is from genome assembly GCA_032716605.1 of Paralithodes platypus. Lineage (NCBI taxonomy): Eukaryota > Metazoa > Arthropoda > Malacostraca > Decapoda > Lithodidae > Paralithodes > Paralithodes platypus. Next base: position 1,095,632 of record CM064532.1, on the reverse strand, counting down.
GGAGGGGGACCGTAGCAGGGGTAGGTAGGGTGAGGTGCTGAGGGTGAGGCACCGCCAAGAAGGGCGAGAAGAGGGAGTCTTCCATCGACTCCAAGCGCCCGTCGAAGCGTGACACAACCCAGCCCTTCATAGCCGACAATTGATCCGAGAGAGGCTACCCCCCCCCCCCCCCAGATTGGTCGGCCCGCAGGGGCGAGCGTGAGCGGGAGCGAGACCCACGACACGAACCAGCAGCGTCGCGGCCCAAGGAAGGCGAGCGACGACGGTTGTGTCGCCGTTGAGGGACTCGTCCCCGATCACGAACGGCCGAGGGGGAAACAGCACCATTCCCCTCTTCCAGCGACACATCAGCTCCTGAGAAAGGGGACCCCGAAACCTCGCGAAACCCCACCGAGGCAAGAGGAGGGGTACCCCCCTGGCGAGACGGTAAGTGAAGGTCAGGAAGAGAAGAATGAGGAGGAGCAGGACGACGGGAGTGGGAAGGCTGGCCGGGTGAAAGGAGGCCAGGAGCCGCGGGGGGAAACAGAGCAAGGATCCCCGGGGCTGAGATAACAGGGCGGCCCGACACCGAGGCGGAGGAGGGAGGGACCACCACCGTGGGACGAGACCGTGAAGGAAGAATAGGCACTGAAGCAGGTGAAGTAGGAGAAGCAACGACATCCAGGCGGACCCTCCTGGACAGTGTAGGAGGAGGGAGCAGAGGGCCAGCTACAGCATGAACAACCGCGCGCGGAGAGGACAACGTAAGAGGAAGTCGTCTGGGCTGGGGAAGCGGGCGGAAGGGAGTAGAGCCCCTATCCGTAGAGGCCAGGGGAGGGCGCACAGGGGCAGAGCCGCTAACCCCGGCCTCAGGGCGAGAACCATGACGAGGGCGATGGGCGTCGTCAAGGCGATCAGGAGGACGACGAGGCGAGCGAGAGCGTGGACGGAGCCGGGGAACCCCCCGACGATGGGACGACCGGCTGCGGGACCCAGGGGAGAGGGCCCGAGCAGGGAGAGGGCCCGAGCAGGGAGAGGGCCAGGTAAATGGCCGTCAGTCGGGTCAGGGATACCCAGGGCGACGCGGATCCGGTCGGCAACAAAGGCCGGGGAACGGTGGCCCACAGTCCTAATGTGGCGGGAGACCATCGTCCACACCGACGGAAGGGAAGCAGGAGGCCACAGCCGCCGCCGAGGAACCAGGGCCATGGAGCAGCACAACCACCAGGGCCAGACACGTGCCACACAGAGCAGGGAGGTAGGCCGTAGAGGACACACAGAGCGAGTGGCGCAAGCAGGACTTGTGGCTCTCCAAGCACGGGGAGCGACAACCAAGGCGAAAGCAAGGCAGCCTACCTGCACTAGAAGAACACACACCATAATCAGCACGTCGAAGGAGTAAGTGGAGAGAATGTCCAAGAAGAACCAGGGAAGGAGCATGGGGAAACAGGAACACACATGCAAACAGGTAACCGTACTCACCCTAAACTGGGAGCACAGAGGTAGGTGAGGAGGGCGGCCGAGGCGGAAGAGCACTAGCAGAACCTGCAAAGATGGAGAAAGTGTTAACCACCACTCAACATCTTACATGCAGGGCCTATAACACCAGTAAAGTGCATACACCAATATAGTATCAGGCAACAAGATGACATAACAAAAGTCAATAGTGAAAGCCAACTATTACCGCAAATTTGCGGGCCAATGGAGGCATAACCGTACCGACACCACCCTCCTGCAATTTCGCGGGACCCCCCAACGATCTCCGCAAATTTGCGGGGAACCGAAATGTCCCAGAGGACCGAATCGAGCACCCCGCAAATTTGCGGGACCGGCCGAGATGGTCCGGCGCCGAAAAAGCGAGAGGAGCGTCTAGGGAATACCAAAAGAGGCCCAGAAAAAAGCGTCATCTCCTTATGAACTCCAAGCGACGATGGCCATCAAGCTGAGCAGTGTCTTCCTTGATAATATCCTGACTCAACCGGTCAAGGGAGAGGCAAGGAAGACACACCAGGGGAGAGGAGGCACATCCCCTAGGAACCACCCAACCCACAGAGATAGAGCAAAGCCCATGAGGAGAAGTGGCAGGAAGGGTGGTTTGGCACAAACAGGGGCCCCCGTAGGGTACCCCAGGATTGGGCAAAAGGGTATGAAAGGATGGAGGTGAAAACAGTAAGGGAACACAAAAACCAGTAAATGAAACTGGCGAGAAAAAGGGTGGCCTAGCCGTGAGGAGAGAATGTGTCAGGGGCGAAAAACCCTGTGGTGTGAGGGAGGGGCCCCCGTGGGGTACCCCAGGATATCACGAACCACCAAGCGCCCAGGCCCTTGAGACACAGTGAAGGCTCGAAAGGGGGGACTCGGGAATAACGCTAATAATGCGGCCGACACAAACCCTACAAACAGCACCGCCACCACGAAATCTCAGATCGTGAACCAACTGTACGTACCTAGGCTATGAAAATATGAAAACTCATAGGGGCATAGCAATTCCTGAATGAGAAACAAGCTAGGCTAAAATAAGCTAAAAGCTAAACTATGCCCAGACTAACAGGAAAAAAGAATATGAAAAGAGAAAGGAATGAAAAACACACACGAGGAACGCCAGGCGTACCTTCGGTAGCTATTTCCACACGCGTCTCCATTAAACACACTTAGGAGCCCATTTACGTGTGCCCTAGATCACGGAACATCTGTCTAACAAAAAGAAGGCCAGATAAGCCGAAACGAACCTAAACAGGGTGAATTAAAGGAGCACAACAAAAGCGACTTCATTCAATGGAGCGCGTGAAAAAATGATGACAAGAGAGGGTCGCTCATGCGCACGTTCGACAGGGATCTGCACATGACGGAACACGGGATGGGCCTTAAGCGGTAACTAAGGTAAACCCCTTTTTCTTCTCTTCTATGCTTTTTTCACCTTCGGTGGTAGTTTTGGTTAATGTACAACGTCTCCTAGAGCAAGATAAGGAGTAGACTCTAGACGTTTTCTTTTTAACCGCGGTTGGAATGACGACATAGCAGTCAAAATAGACAAGTCGTCATTGCAATTAGGTTAATAGCCTTGACGTTGGATTTGCCAAGACTACTAACAAATAAAATGTACCGTATCAAGTGAAAATGAGCATTATCAGTGACAGTGACTCTCTCAAGCATATTTACCAAAGTGAAAGTGACACACGAACTAATATTAGATGGCCAAAGTATAATAAACACCTGTGATAACGAATAATCACTGCCTAATATAACAATAACCAGCCTCAATTACTCATAAAAACTACGGTATCGAGTGAAAATGTGAAATATTAGTGACAATGATAGCCTAATACACATACTTTATATAATTGGACTCCAAATAACTATAATAACATCACTATCAATAAATAAAATCGCCTCCGGGAGGTAAAACTCTGGCGCGACGAGTGGCTAAGTGCGCAGTAGGTTAGCCAAGCCGGGGCCTGGGCCAAGGCGACGCATCCGAACGCGGGAAGATTTTCCCGCATAAAAATCACTCCACTTCCCGCGCTCGCCATTATGCAATCACTTGGGCTAGAGACCTCTACTCAATGGCATTCTACACATGAAGGTTTGTGCAACATTTTTTTTTTTTTTTTATAACTTTGTGTCATGTATTTCAGGAGTAACAGGTGAATCAACATGGACCAAAATTCCTCAAAACCCCCGGACACAGAGTACAGTCACGATCTACCCTAGCCGGGGTTGGAGGGTTAATGCGCTGGACATAGGGGTGGCATTCCCCTACGATCGAACAGGTAGAGTGGTGTGTGCAGCGGGGCGTGAAGGATAAGTGAACAGGATGACCCAAAACAGGGGACCACTGCATAGGGTCACAAAGCAAAAATAGAGTAGTGTGGATTGTGGATACGAAGGAGGTGATTGGAAGACGTATAACAATTGGGGAAAAGTAAATGGAAGAGATGAACACAATGGCGGATAAATGATAATTAACCTAAGGATTGAATACATGCATGAATGACGACATTATAGCCGTCGTCCTAATAAGATGATGAAACCTGGTTGGTCTGCAAGTGGCACAATACGACACAAGGACAGTGCCGCTATGTTGTATCAATACTGGTGGCATACTCCGGTTAATATTATATATACACTTAGTTACTAGAAGAACAAGGCAAGGGGGGCGACTGAGCGCGGGGGTACATATATCTATACTCGTCATGGAAAGGGAGATACGAGGTAGCTTTCCCGCATCTCTCCTGATAATCGTCTGCAGATTGGTCATAGTGAGTTTATCCGAATTAACAGGCCTAAATCAATACAATAACTGGCATAGGGTTATCGGGTGTATAGAGTCGTGGTTAAAGGTTGGGAATATATAGTTAGTGGATAAAACCACGGGAGGTTAGAGACATAGAATTGTTAGAATTGGGGGCTATGATTGTTATATAACTAAATACAGGGCTGACGTAATCACGATCTGATTTGGTGTGAAATGGAAGTTAAGGTGTCTTAGATCGCCTCGAACCTACACAATGAAAGTATTATAGTCTGTATGGTGGTTACCTAATTAAATGCATACTTAGGTGGTACATCAAGAATATCAGTGAGTAAAGTATTGTGGTTTGTATATTAGAAGACTGTGATTGAGAGACGTATAATATGTGGAATGAATTGAGAGAGAGGGGAGAGAGACCAAATCGGGAAAGGAAAAGGGGCCTGGGATCTATACATACTTAGGTGGTACATCAAGAATATCAGTGAGTAAAGTATTATGGTTTGTATATTAGAAGACTGTGATTGAGAGACGTATAATATGTGGAATGAATTGAGAGAGAGGGAGAGAGACCAAATCGGAAAAGGAAAAGGGGCCTGGGATCTCGTTGGGGATGGGAGTTTCGCTCTCAGGATTTTCGTTCCTGTGGCTTGTTAGGGTTGGAGGTTTCGCTCTCAGGTTTTTCGTACCACAGCGTTCCTGTGGTATTTTACTAAACATGAGGGAGAAAGGAGTCAAGAAAAAACTCCCTCAAGTGGAAATCTCCCCTTACCCGTGAACGTTCGCTAAATCGCTAGCATTCGAGAATGCTTAAAGTTATAAATAGCCTATATCCTGATTTTCTTATGGGTCTCTTATATAGTAAATTTCGAAGTATTAACAATACTTTACTATTAACTAATCAGTCAAATGAGAAATAATCCAGAATATCAATAAATATATGCACCATTCAACATTGCATAAAATATAGTACCGGTAACGAAAGAAAACCACCCAGAAAATATTTAGAGGGGTAACTTAACTATTAATATGTTTAGGCAATGGCTTGCAGGAATTAGTTGCCTAAAAGGCTAAATTGTATTTAAAATATATATAGCCTACTGTGATTACTGTAGTAACTGTACATCATAATAAGAAACCGCTATGGCGTTAATCATCATATTATAGCCTATTAATGACAAATGGATAGGTATTTAGGCATAATACTTGATATTATTTGCACTATAGTTAAATATAAGGTTTACTTGAGGAAGATTTGGCGCCCCCCTTCAAGTGGCGCCCAGGGCACGTGCCCTGCCTGCCCCACCCTAGATACGCCACTGGATGAGGACGATGAACATGCTGGGGGGGCCTGGAGGGGCCGATGTGCGAGCTGTAGCTCAAGGCTTTTCAACTTCATCACAGTAACAGGGGCGGGACGGGGCGGGACGGGGCGGGGAATGAGTAGAAACCGCAGAAATCGAGCTAAGATTGAAACAGCCAAGATCGGGGCACTGTTCTTATGGGGAAAATTCTAATCGGTTCCGTGCTCATTCTAAAAGTTGCACTTTTTCCCAGTTTTAGCCTATGAAAACATGTTTTTTGTCTACATTAACCCTTCAAACTCGGATGGTACACGTGTGTACCATTATGTTTTGCCCCCAGGAACCCGGATGGTACAACATTGTACCATTGCTTGAAAGCCTGTGACCTTGGTGTGCGAGGCGTCGGTCCGACGCATGTAAACAACAGCCGGCTGGACCGACGCCCCGCATCTCCGGCCACAAGAAGGAGAGCGTCGCTTGTTCGTGTGTGCCTGTATGTTGTTGTTAAGTATCGAAAAGTAGTGTAAAGTGGCTGTTTTGGCCATAAAGTTATCTCCAATGAAATCATCATCACAAATCAAGCACTTGACTTAGAGAGCTCTACTTAACGCCATTCTACAGGTAAATAACACAGCTACACTTGGGGATGCGCGGGAATGCGGAAAGCAGTCAGCATAACAATGATACGGTAGCCTAGCCTAGACGTTTTTCGGCCAAAACACCCGGATTTCGGGGAATATTTATGTAATGCGTAGCCGGGGCGGGAGGGTTAAGTAAATCTTATGCATTGTAAATAATAATGTAGACATGGCTAAATAACAGTCCTAACCATAAAACTTCATTATAAATACTGTAGATTGGGGCATTGTTCTTACTGTATCATGGGAAAAATGGTAGGCCTAGCCTAGGTTCTAAATTCGTCCAGTCACCCCTCAAGTACCCATTTTGCCCCAAATACATCCAATAAATACAGAATTTGTTAGTAGTCTTGGCAAATCCAACGTTAAGGCTATTAACCTAATTGCAATGACGCCTTGTCTATTTTGACTGCTATGTCGTCATCCCAACCGCGGTTAAAAAAGAAAACGTCTAGAGTCTGCTCCTTAACTTGCTCTAGGAGACGTTGTACATTAACCAAAACTACCACGGCGGGTGCCCAACCCCGAAAGGAGTTGAAATAGGGGAGCTATCCCCCCGCCAAAGGCAGCTTTCTAGGGCCTTTCCTAGCTGATGCTGAGAGGATTGGGTTCTAGTCATGTGGTGATGGGCTGGTCTATCAGAGTGAGAGCTGAGTGATCTCTGCCATACCCATAGCTTACTCTGACTGTTCCTTTTACTTATATATTTTCTAGATCTCAAGTGACGGCGTCTTTTCCGTGGATTGACCTCCCTACTGCCAACTTAGAGGTTGGCAGATTGGGAGCCAAAGCGTCACATTTTTCCTTTGCCCCTTAACTTTCCCTTCATAATTGCTGAGGGGCACAGGGCCTTGGGTAAGGCTTGGGTTTCCCGGGCATTTCCGCACCCTCCTCAGCTCCCTGCCTTGGAGTGGCTTCGGTCACCCGGGCTTTATTAGTGGTAAGCAAGTAGGGTTTTGTGGGGCCG